>JAVQJL010102731.1:0-25237 GCA_036024295.1 Nannoperca obscura
CCCCCCCCCCCGCCCCCCCCCGCCCCGGCCCCCCGGCCCCCCCCCCGCCCCCCGCGCCCGCCGCGCCCGCGGGCGGGCGCGGGCCAGAGACAGAAAAGAGGTTCAGCCTGCTGTTCTCGGTGAATCATTAGACTTTCGGAAGGATATTTTTTTATTAAATATCTGCCCACCGCGCCCACTAAAACGAAGGAATGCCGCTAAGGGAGGCAGAGAAGCTGTTTAGTGAGAACAGTGGGGGCTGTTTAGAGGCGGCAGCAGTATGTTTTGAGGTAAAATAATCATGAGCGTGGCTGTAAAGGAGCTGTTAGGTTAATGCACTTGCTGGAGCCCCAGTAAGGCTTGCAGACAAAGGAAACTAACGGCGGCTTGTACTGGGGTGTTGATGTAATTACTCGCTTTGTTTTTAAAATGATGAAAGATTTGGCGATTATTGCTGAACCTTTGAGGAAACCATTTATGTTGCCATTTCCTGTATTGTTAAACACATTTGGCCAAAAAAGTAGAGTTTGATTTGGTTTTTACTTCATCTTAAGTGGAAAATCACAGACCAGAAACGGAGAACCACGTGGCTCGGAGGCCCGGCTGTCTTTCTGTTTCCACTCCAACCGAAGACTCCAGCAGATGATTTCACTGATTAACGCTCCAGCGAGTCGAGAGAGAAACTAACAAGTGAAATCACCAGCTGGGGTGAAAGGTTTGAAGGAAACCCGTATGCCGTTGGCTTTCCTTGGCCCACGATTCCCCATCCCTGCCATACACAAACACCCACGTCTGAAACAAATATAGATTCAGAGCTCCATTTGGTTCAGACACCATGTGGACAAACAGAGATTAGCACATTGGAACAGATGCGTGACAGTGGCAGGTTTGTGGTTTGATGTCATCTGTGTTTCCAATTCATCCTACAGGGCCGAGTCTCAGACTTAAAGCTCAAAGTAACTCGCTGAAGAGATGCTTATTAACAAATGCTTCCCAAGCTCAGATACCACTTTTGTTCTGTGTATTTCCACGGCCGTGGAGAAGAACGAGTGCAGGTGAATTAGATTTATCTCTGGACAAACAAGAAGCTAGCAGCAAGGAACAAGAAAACTAAAAGCCGAATCGCAAAGAAAAGTTTAGCTGGGCTTCTTTACTCGAGTGGTTAGAAGCTGTCGGATGTTGCCCACACTAATTAAACAAAGGCAGGACGAATAAAGAAAGAAAGTTAGCCACCCAAGTGTTCGGTAACAGGCGGCACAAACAAGTACTAGATTACAAATAATGGCTGGTGTTAATCTTCGCAAACAAAGTGGTTTTGCAAGAACGTTTTTATCGTCACTTCCCAATCTGGGAAATGCTGATCTTTGTGTATGTTTCTGGGGAGTGACGAGGTCAGAACTCTGTACACGATTTAACTGCAGCAATGGGGTTAACTTACTTATTTCCTACTTTTAGCCCTTCAGCCACTTGTTTGGGGTTTTGCGGAGTAAATGATGAACTCATGTCTTGATCCTGATCCATGACAATACTGCTATCCATCCTACATTTCTGTATCCATACATCCATAAACCCCCCATTCATACATACTTCCATGCATCCAACCGGCCCTCTGAACTTGAGGCAATGAACGGATGACAGGTTTTCAGACAGCCCTTGTGCTCTGGTGGATCCACTGCAGTGGATGGACAGTTTGCCAGTGGAGATGCCAGCTCGTGCTGAATGCCCAGCCACGAGCTGGGTGGATGCCTGGGGGCCCCCAGTCCACTGGCAAGAAGGTGGCCAGGAGTAATGAGGATCTGGAGACTGGCTCCAACCACACACACACACACACAGACAACAACAAAGATGGGGAAGGCTAGAAGACAAAGCCACAAGCTAAACTATAACACATGCCAAAATATGATAAAGAATTTTCTATAATCATCGACACAAAGCAGCTTTTGTTCTTTAAGCTGTCAGATTTTGAAACAAAACTGCAAAACTCAGTGAACACCACTGAGTCTGCATCAAGTTAACAAAGATATGACAATGTAGCCGAGTTCATCTAAGTCAAAATGCTGTAAATGAAAATGTTTCACTCTTCTGTTAAGCAAAAAGGTGTGAGATGACTTTCTTGGATGCCACCTCCATGCATTTTGACAGATTTTTAATGAAGCATATGTTTTCTTACTACAGGCTGCATAAGAAATGCCTCACGGTTGCAGCCAATTCATGCTTTGTCTTCTCGTCAGTATGAAATTGCTGTTAGAAGGGTGACGAGAGTGACAGACAAGGTTAATTAAATTTGTGAAATGTTTTAATTAGTTAAAGGTATGCTAATCATGAATTGGCATAATTTCGATGGGAGTTTGGGCTAAGCTCACTATGAAAACAAGGACGTATTCTGTGCTTCTGTATTGCACATAAAAGGAATGGAATCTAAAATGCAATGCTTGCTGGGAAAGGATCTGCTGCTTTTCATCCTAAAAAAAACAGTTTCCGAGACAGCTCAAGGTTTCTAAGAAGACGAGAGAAAACGGCCACAAAACTGGAAACACATAGAAAAAGAAAATGTAGGAAGGCTTGAAATTGGGAATCCATATTGAGCAATTCCCCCCACCTCTGATGGCAAGTGTGAAACAGTTGACAATGATATAAAACGCAGAAAAGTAGCTAATCCTAATATTGGAGAAGCTCGTTTCAGAGAATGATTAGAAATTCCACTATAATTAATCAGCTGTCAAAATAGTTGCCAGTTCTTTTTCTTTTTTTTTTGCAGATCGACTAATTGATTAATCCACTTATCATTTCAGCTCAAAATGAAATTTAGTAAATCTAATATAAGAAAGTACTGTAGATAAAGAAGAGAATACCTCACAAACATGATGCTAGGTGTATTTTTCTCCTCTCACTGTGTGATTAAATGGATAACAAAAATATCATAACATGAACAATATATCTACTATAACAGTATGATAAGGTGAGGCTGTTATTTCTCTCCCTGCTGCTCTCTCTTTGGTCCACTATGTGGTGCTTTAGTGCTGCCACTGAAATCAGTGCTACAGTCTATCAGCTGAGCTTTTCTAATAGGGGGTGATGTCAGCAGAGAAGCTTTGCCAAAAACCTGTCAATAACAGAGTGCTGCAAACACACACACGCACGCACACACACACACACACACGAGCATGCACGCGCACACACACACACACACACACACACACACACACACGAGCATGCACGCACGCGCGCACACACACACACACACACACGCACACACACACACACACAAGCACGCATGCGCGCGCACACGCACACACACACACACACACACACACACACACGCACGCACACACACACACACACAAGCACGCATGCGCGCACACACGCACACACACACAAGCATGCATGCGCACACACACACACACACACACACACACACACACCGTGTGCTCGGGTGGGACTTGCTGTTTTTTAATGCTACCACTTGTCCAGTCACTACGACAACTAACATCTGATTTTGGAGTTTAAAAAAGAATCTTTGGAGGCAGCAGCGTTCTTTATCCTTTGTTTTATCCATTAACAATGTCATAAAACATCTTGATGAAGTGAACTTGAAAGCATAGTGACTGCTGTCATTACGCTGATCCCAACAGAATAGCTTGTCTCGTGGCTCTTTGTACTTTCTAAGTAAAGGCTTAAGAGTCAATTAGGTGCATGGGGTCCTTAGAAACACAATAGTATTTGAAGTAAACAGATGCAGCTGGGGGAGCAGCAGTTTATCAAAGTACCCTTGAAGGCTGTAGTAATTAGGAGCAGGGCCCGAGGAGGGCATAGCGCTATTTAAACTAGCTATTTCTACTACAAACAAATCCCTACAGGTATATCACAAGGGGACACAAGAGGTCTAAGGGGACACAGTAATAGTGATCACACCGTCAAGGGTCCCAGTTTACATTTACACAGATGAGATGAGGGCTATTTAGAGAACAGTCTTTGTTTACAATGCATCTGAAATTCTAATCTGCTCGAAGTGTGGGCCAGACTTATTGGAAAAAAATAAAAAAGTCTGCTCCGCGTTTAAAAGACAGGAGGCGTCTGCTCTCCAGAAGAGTTCAGATAATTGAAGTGAGAGCAGGGAAGATGGGTATGTGAGCTATAAGCCAGTGATTAAACTCGTAATGGCCTAATGCCAAAACTTCTGTCCTCCATGCGTTCCGCCTGATGAACTGTGTTCCAAAAAGAAAACGTGCATTATTCTATTTGAGCTAACCAAGTTTTCCATTTATTCATCATGCACCTGTTGAGAGCACAAGTGACCTTGTTAACTCTATTGGAAACCTTTCATTTCAATTAGTAAGCGCTGGATAGCATTTTCTCTCTCCTTTTCTCTTTTTTTTTTTTTTTTTTAACACTACATCTAAAATCCAGCTGCAGAGTTCTGAGGCTTTGCCATCTACTTCGTCAACATTCAGGGTTTTGTTTAGATGTATTTGTCTTCCTGAGACTTTTCACATCCTGAAAGCACAAGAGGCCTTGATACAGCTCCATCAGTTCCATTAAGATACGAACACCAGATCGTTGTTCCACACACACACACACACACACACACACACACACACACTAGAGTGCTGTTCACATTGGACTTCATCATCACAATATGCGAATTGGTGACAGAATAGATCAAGCAACATTCAAATAACACAGATAAGTGTCCACTCTACACCACAAAGACTCGTGTTGTTAGCCAAGGGTTTCATTAATGTAGTTTTTTGCTGCTTTTCTGTGTGTAAAGCATCCTTAAGTTACATGAAAGGCACTTAAAATCAAATGTATTAGTAGTAGTAGTTACAAAACATGGGCTGATGGGCCAGGAAAGTTTGAAACACCCCATTTTAGCAACATATCACAAAGCTTCAGTCCTGCAGAAAACTGGTGATAAGAATCCAGTAAAAATGTTTTACCTCTTTGCGAAAGAAGAAACATCTCTTAATGTCATCGCATTTTTTTCTAACACCGATTCAATGAGATACTGATATCGATATGAAACAGAAATGAAGCAGAGACACTGAACCCACCTTGTTTCCGCCGTCATGCATGGCCCAGCCTGTGCGCTTCACTCCAAATGCAAGGTGGGAGTTGGAGGCATCCAGGCAGGTAACAGGATGACCGTAGACTGAGTGGAGCGTCCGTGGCTCCTCCTCCCAGGGGTCCAACAGGTACACGGCGTCTCCCGCTGCCAGGGCCGCCAGCGGGCTCTGCTGCCCCCTCCCTGGCACCAGAACCAGGCTCTCTACCTTCCATGCAGACAAGATAGAGGCACACTTTGCTCATACAGCAGTAATGTATACAGTGCTCTCTTTCCAAATGAATTACATCCAAAACTAATACTAATACACAGAAATGTCTTTTTTAAAAACAAATCAAATAAGGGTCATTTTCATTCCCTTTAAGCATTTCTATAAACAGGTTTTCAGTTTCTCATGAAGCCGTATATTGAACAATTTACGGTTGCAACTGAAGTTTAATTCCATGAATCGATTAATGGGATAATTTAGGCAAATGTTTTAATAATGGCCATCACAATTTTCCACATCAGACGGCGATGTCCTTAAAGTTATACAAAGGTATTCAATTTACAGTTATACAAAATCCTCAAGCTGGAATGTTCTGCATGATTTTGTGTGTGTGTGTGTGTATATATATATATATATATATATATATATATATATATACATAAAAGCTAAATGATCAACTAAATGAGTAGTCAACTGATCATGTCAGCACTAGTACAGTTTCTTGCCATAAACTGAAATGCCTTATAATGTACACTAATGTATCATTATTTTAATTTTTTTTAAAAAGAGCGACATCTATAAATGAAAAGAAAAGACAAGGTGCAACCAACAACCTATTCATTAACACAACGAGACACCACCGTGGAGCATTTCATACATATGAGGAATCAAACTGCCTCACTTACAGTCTTGGGTAGCTGAGTCTGGCAGAGTGTCCTCCAGTAGCCACGATCATCTGCGCGGTCCAGCCGGACGTCAGGCCCAGCGGCGGAGACCAAGACGGGGCTGTCGGGGCTCAGGGCCAGGGTCTGGATCCTCCCTGGGCTCTGGTAGTGGTGGATGGGCTCTCCACCTGTCTCTGTGCTCCACAGGTCCACACAGCCTATACCCGAGGTTGGGAAACACAGTCTCTTACTACCTTAGGGTTAGTGTTAACTGCACTGATTTATCCCTATGTTTAAATCGTAGCTAATAGAAGCTACAAATAGCCTCGGCAGCATTTACACAATAAGGCAAAAGCTCAATCTGGAGAATAAACTACCCATTTCTTCAGTTTAAATAATTTAAAACCTTTTCTGAAGATATAATAAATATATTTCTGTTTACAAGAGGATCACACTGCATGAGCAGGCATGCACAAACTCACCATCTTCATAAGCAGCAGCAGCCACCGTGCTGTTGACCTGGACGTGACTGACATGGGGTCTGGGCTCGGAGTTAGCTGACAGGCTGTTGGTCTTTAGGTAAGACGCTGCCGAGTCCCAGTGCAGCGTATCCCACAGCCTCACATCACCAGACGTGTACCTGAGATACAAACAGGTCACACTAAACACACATCCTGCTGAGTGCCACAGCCAAATAATTATATAAGTTTTATTCCCATCGCAGACGGAGAAGTTTGCCTCTTCAAAAGTACCTGACGTCACCCTCTCACCACTGAATCATTTGCCCTCTCACACTTTCCTCCTTTTCTCACTCTGACTTGTTGTTTTGTTTTCTAAAATTGTTGCTACGCGATCTTTCGAGGATTACACGGGTGTTGCTTGGGCGGAACAACGGTGAACATTTCACCCCCTTGCTACTGGTCGTTTGTAGGGATGATCTACAGCAGGAAGTGAAAGTTATCCGTGAGTCTCTAGGCTTTGAGAAACCCTGTGCCCTTTGAATGTATGAACCTATTCACTCCTCTACAACGAGCTTTTCTTCCTTTATGTTTTATAATACTGCAACATGTTTACACGTATGCATTCGTATATATATGTCAAATGAACTGTGATGCATGTTTTTCTGTTAGACTAGGTCTGCAACTGACAATTAATCTGTTGAATGCATTAGTGTTAGTTTTAAAAGCCCGTTACAAAAAAAAAGACTTTATACTTTATTAGTCTCATGACATGACTCCCATTCTAAAATAAACATATACACAAGTATAGAGAAATTATTATAAATAGGCCATAAGAAGTATGTAAAAATATGTGTATTTCACTACGATATAAACAACAAATATAGAAAAGAAAATAGAAAATATGTAAAAATGTTCTTTCTTTTGTTCATTCTACAATATATAACCACAGCGTCAATAATAATAAAGCTGAGAAATGTAATCTATAAATGTGTTGAAATGCAATAGTTTAAAGAAATAAGACCGTTTTGTCGATCAATAATCGATTATCCGAGAAATTATTGCAGCTCTAATTTCGAGTAGAATAAGACGTGTGAAGAGGTCATCTCGGGCTAACCCTTTTTTTGTGGTTATTTTCTGACATTTTATAGACATAACAAATATTCAGTGAATGGAAAAAATAATCAGCAGAGTAATTGATGATGAAAATAACTGTAACTGCAAACCTATACTCAACTATACAGATGTTTTTGTCTCTCATTAAAATAAAGACAAAGATTGAAAAAGCCGATTCGTTCTTGGTCTTTCACTTTCCCTCTTCAAGAAACTAAAAGCTTTCACTTTATTTCCATTTGTGCGAGCAGCGTCTGCCTAAGTGTGCCTGAAGGCAAACAAACAGACTTCCCACTAAATCCAACCAGCAGCTGGCAGCATGCAGGGGTTAACCAATCTCCTCTGTGATTACGTTTGCATGAAATATCTCATAACTTGTTGTGCTAATGGTTTATGGATCCTAAAATCTACAGTTTCTCTTGTATAAGTGGAGTATGAACATAAATATGGATTCAGGCATTGTTTCTGAGGGATGACCAGACTGTGTGTGTCCTTTCCTTCGGTGTTTTAGGAAATGTTAACTCAGGGTATACATATAACAATTACCTCGGTGTTGTTAATCCTCTCTCTTATGCCTACACTGGTGTTTTTACTGTCATTTCTTTATTTATTTTACTTTATTTCATTTTACTTAGATTTTTAGTTTTACTATCCTAAAATCTATTTTTTTATATATTTACTTTTTTTACTTTACTATTTACTTTTTTATGTACTTACTTTTACTTACTTGTTTATTTTAGTTAAGTCATTTTTGCTTATAGGAGGTATTTACCTATGTACATTTATTGAACATTTATTGCATTGAAACTTTGAAGTTGAACTATTGATTCATGTATGCCCTGATAGTTTATACATATATATATATATATATATATATATATATATATAATATTACGGTCAGATGTAACCTTCTCCTGTTCTTGTACAGCTTCATCTCATCCTGTGTTCTTGTTCCCTTTAGTGGCAAAAGCGCTGCCCTTATCTCCCGTCCTCAAGAACCATTTCTTCTGTTCCCTCTCTCCCGAGTCAATGAGCTCTCGCTGTGGGAGACGACAAACTGCCAGCGTTACCACCTCCACAGATACCATCATGTCTGAGCAAGTATCCGCCTCGCAGCCGGAGTGTGTGACACCGTGACAGCAAGTGTGACAGAGGGTGTACATGTGTGCGCCCGTATGTGTGTGTGACTGGCAACGCAGGGTTTGGCAGGAAGTAAACAATAGGAATACGCACTTTCACTTAATTGGTACATCGCCTCAATGCCAACTATCAACAGGATGATGATGATGATGATGATGATGATGATGCTGAATCTCATCCAAGTACTTCGTCAAAACTTTTAATATGCAGGAAACTTTCAGACCAGATTACTGCACTCTTCCTGCGGGCCTTATCAGACTTGGCCTTTATGCCACTGTGTGACTCCAAGAGCTGTTGGTCATCGTTAATGAGACAACGGCTGCTGTCGAAAAGTATTTTCTGCTTTGGAAGTTTCCTAAATGAGTGAAATGACCTGGAAGTGGCAGCCGTGACAAGAGCTGGTGGAATTCTCTAAATGCTATGGGATGGTGCTCCAATGCTGCCTTTCTAATCTCCTTTAGCCTAGTGCCGCCATTCTCAACCAGTGGGCCCAATGGTGGGCCCCAGAGCGCCATCTAGTGGGCTGCAGAGGCAGGGGTACTGCCATTTTCAAAGCTAGATATTTATGTATCTGAATGTGCTCATGGATTCACATAAATGACCATTAAAATGCAGAGTTTCAATGACCAGTTTCATTTGAATATCACCAGGGCAATGACCCATCATCAGGTACAAACAAATGTGTAGCTAGCTAACGTGCCCTGAGATGAAGGGGCACCAAACTTAGCGGTTTATAAAACAGAAAAGTGCTGTGGGAGACAACCCTGCGCCAGAAAAAGCTCCAACGCGTGAGGCGAGGAAATATGGATGCATTACATTTGGATTTATAATGCCATGTGTGATGAATGTGGTGAATCTTGTCAAATGAGGCGCTAAAACCATCAAAGCTCTAGAGATACTCAAACCAAGATGTTTTCTTCTACATGTTTGGGTTTCTGTGGCCCACAGAAATGATTTAACAATCAGAAGTGGGCCTTAAGTTACACAATGTTGAGACCCTCTGGAATAGGGTACACTTCACCATGCTTTACAAAAGGAATGGAGATAATGCCGTACCACAATTCCTTGCAGCAGCAACAATTAAAGCCACTACGGCAGGCCGACGTCAATAACATCCACCGTTGCATAGCTACGTAGCGTAGTGTGAATGCACTGCGGCTGTCTTTTCCACATGAATTCTCCTTCCCGTCTTCTTTGACCCTCGCAACGGCTTCCATCGAGGTGAAGGAAAAGACGTAGGACGTACTTCTTTGGACTATTCGGCCACAGACAATGTCTCCGCTTGCCTGTTAAGTGCCAAATCTCATTGCAATGGTTTCCTAATAAGATTTTGAACATGCAATTGAATAATTCTTGATCACTCTCTGCTATTGATTCATTTTCTAGTTAAACAAATGCAAGTACATTCACTTAGCTAAACGACCCTTTAAGTACCAGTAATGGGAAAAGTATTGATGTTGTGAATTTGTTAATAGCAATGGAAAAACAAAACAAAAGGATTTGAGAATTTGTTCATATGTTGCCACGTGTTTTATTTCACGACTAGACTGTCTTGGTACTGCATGTCCTACATCTGCTAACCCAAGAAGATACAAACACACCGTCTTCTCCAGTGAGACCCAGCCGGACTGAGGGGAATCTAATCACATCACTCCCGGGAGACGCTGCAGTCTATCAGGCCCCGCGGGCCCTCACAATCTATCACTGTCTCAGCCCTGTTGTATCAGGGCAAGTTTGGTTCAGTTAAGCTGTGACTCATGAGCTCCTCCCTCTATAACTACTGCCATTAGTAGAAAAATAAAATGCGACACAAAATAATGGCACGGTGTTAATATTTGCTAAAGCTGGAAGGTTTATTTCCATCTCAGCTGCTGCCTGAAAATGTTAACTGTCCAATAGAAACTGTCCATGTCCTCCTCCAGAAATAATAAATCAGTTTGTGTGAAGACATTTAAATCAGGGTTTGTAACCAAGGAAAGTTGCACTTGCTTAGCTGAAATTCTTTATTATTCTGTTTACTTTTATGTAAATACCCTAACTTGTCTAGTAACTAACATCCTAACAACTAACATTCCATTTCAGGGATTATTTGAGACTAATTGCACATTTTAGATATGTATTTTAGGCATTTTGTCTTTTCCCTGCTTTTTTCTGTATGTAAAGCACATAACATTGCTACTATGTATGAATTGTGCTATATAAATAAACATGCTTGCTAAACCCTATAAGAAAAGGTCATCTGAAAAGGTTCGAAAGCAGAGCTTTGCATATTTTATGCCTCCTGAGGAATAAATGTAAGAGTTTCGTACAGTCCGTTTGATTCTTTTCCTCTTTGCTGAATATATTGTGTGTATTGAATATTGAACGCTGTAACGCAGCATAACGAGCCATGATCTCACTGTATCAGTACACTCCTAGCCATGAGGCAACAGCAGTAGACTGGGTTACTAACGAAAAGGAACACGCATGTTTCACTATTGCATTGTATCAGTCAGTGACACATAATGTCTCATGTCTTCATGTGACATATTTCTAATTAAACACCAAGTCATAAATCAGAAGATTTATAACCCACATTTTATTTTACATCTAGATTTATGTGCGAAGATAAAGAGCGACAGAGAAAACGAGGCAGATGAAGTCAGAGTGTGCGAGCAGTCGCAGTTACAAGAAGCGAGCTGCGTGTTGGGAGTCCTTGAAACTCACCCAGCCAAGACAAAGGTGTCGCAGGAGCCGGCGTCACACAGCACCTTCCCCAGCTCGAACTGCAGCTGGCTGATGGATCCCACTCGGTTCTAGACAGAAAACACCACCTCGCTGAAAACACGGTTTCGTCCGTTATGCAATCCATGGTCTACTGTATATTCTACACTGACGTCTGGCGATGTACAAACTCCAGCATATACAGTACTGTGCAAACGTTTTAGGCAGGTTTGAAAAATGCTGTAAACTAAGACTGCTTTCAAAAAAGTGTAAATTGTTTATTTTCATCAATTAACTAAATGCAGTGAATGAACAAAACGGAAATCTCAATCAAATCAATATTTGGTGTGACCACCCTTTGCCTTTAAAACAGCAACATTTATCTTTTGTAAACTGATTGAATCAATTATTTATATAACAAAGCATGTTTTCACACCTGCCTAAATCTTTTGCACAGTACTGTAGGTGTTGAGTTTGGGGGAAAGAAACGGTGTTTCGGATTCACTGCAGTGGAACAGCTCGAGCCCACCTTCCAGTTGGCGCACACAGTTTTGGCCGAGTTCCTGCAGTCCCGCAGCGTGCTCTTCCAGCACGGGGAGTCAGACACGCTGGCATCCGGATGGTAACCCTCCCTCGTGCACATCTTGAACCACAGAACGCCGTCCTCTGCGAGGACTCTCCATGCCCTGCTCACCTGGGAGGGGATTGGACAGTGTGACTGTGGATTGAGTCAGCATACATTACGTGCTTGCATCACTTGATTTATTTGTGCCTAACGAGCCCGGCCGGCTGCCAAATGGACTCCACGTGCTGTAGGTCGGCAACACAAAATGTAATTTACTAATCTGTACCGGTTTAAGTCAACTAAGATATTAAAGCTGCCCAGAGTGAGTCTGCGTGTTGGGGGAAGTGCAAGGTAACAGTGATTTAACTCAAACATCTGAGATCAGCCAGCTGCACACGGTCTGATCGCTGTGCAGGAAAGAAACAAGTGAGAAAAAAAAATCTGCAAGTGCATGTTTGCTGCTTTTTAGGAATTTCTTGTTAGTGTCTAACTGAAAGATCTGATTCAGGCAGGCGTGGTGCCTCCCAGATCGTTACCCCAACCGTAACCACGCTAAAACTATATCTAATTCAACCAAAAATAACATTAGCAGTCTGACACTGTTGGTCTGAAGTAGTGATTCCTTACCTTATTGGTTTGTGACCCCTAAGAGTAAGAGGAAGCAGTATCTACTTGTCTATGATTATTATGTTATTGTGAGGGCTGTCACTGAACACCAGTACTTAAAACAATTGCAGAAATTAGTTTTGTTTTTCTCTATTGTATTTATTATAATCACCCTTTCGATGTCATTTTACCGATAATAAGGCGAGTGTGTGGCTGTTCGTTCGTTTCTGTTGCAGCTTACCTGTGCACATCGGCCAAGCTCAGTGCAGCTGAGATATTGGAATATCTTCAAGGCTAACTCGTACGGCAACTCGATATCAAAGAAGGGAATGTCATTGACTTCATTCTGCAAAAGAAAGAGTTACAACAGACATTTCATACTGAGCTAATCCTGGTCTTCACCACCATCATCATCATCATCATCATCATCATCGTACCAGATCCTGAATGAGTTGATTCAGCAGCTCCTCGTCTTTCTTGACCTTTCTCTGAGGCTGCTGCTGCTGCAGGGGTGCACTGCAGACACCAGCCGTGTTGTGAAACTGTCTCTTCCTCCTGGTTCTCTCCTCCTGAATCCTGCCCAGCAGGGGACTGGTCCTCCCATCCAGCAAACTACGTGCAATGGACACATACTTAGGTTGATCCTTTGACTCTACTGCAGCTTTTCCCCCTCCTCCTCCTCCTCCTCCTTCTCCAACACATCCTTCATCCTCAGTGACACAACCACCCTCCTCCGGTTTGGAAGGACTACAGGCCTTGTAGAGATTTTTTAAGTCCTCAAAATACCGATTTTTCAAGTCTCTCTGGCCCGACTGACCAGGAACATCCCGGGAAGGGGAAGGAGCAGGAGCACACACAAGTCGCTGCTCCTCTTTCTTACTCGTTAATTCTTGTTTCCAACTCGACCTGAACGCAGCAAGTTCGTCCTCGGCCATAATTCTAAATCATCGTTGACAAAATATAACTTTATATTGTTTGAAGCGGTGTCGTAGGCATTTGTTGGTAAGAGACCAGTTAAGGGAAGCCATAGCTCGGCATCGATGCAAAAACAAACACGTCCTTCTCTATAAACAGTCCGAGAAGGGACAAGGCGCTGCTGTGCATTAGTTCCGCGCGTTTTTAATTCCGCAGTTTTATTGTAGTCGCGGCAATTCACGGGGATGATTTATGTTTTTGTTGACACACCTGGCAATTGTTGTTGAGTATAAATGCAAATAGTTCATGTTCCATGGCTGTGGGGTGGTTAGATACAAAATGCATTTTTTACTGTTAAGAAATAAGAGAAGAGAACACAGTGTCCCTGAACGCCCTGCAACAAAAGCCTCCTCAGATCAAACCAAACAGCAGGGATTCAAGAGTTAACCATTGCATCTCTCTGTTGGAAAAAAGATGATGTAAACCCCACACCATGTGACACTGTAATGAATAATACAGTAGGCTAGAGAGAGAGCGAGAGAGAGAGAGAGAAAGAGGGGACGCAAACACAGTTAAGGTTTGATGAGAGAAGAGAAGGAGGGTCATATCCTCAAGACTTAAAGAGAGGAGCCTGGTCGTGCTGTCAGAGAAGATGTGCTGGCTGCCGACGGACCAGCCTTTGCTCCTGCCGGGGGACTCCACCTGCAGTGCCCGCCGACCCTCGGCCTGCTCCGTGGCTCAGCTCCTCGCGTCGCGCCTGCGGAGGATCGGGGACCAGCTGGAGAAGAGCTGGGCGGCCGGGGAGAAGGACGACGGCTTCAGCTGCGGGGGCGGAGGGGCCGAGGCGGGGATGGGCGGGCGGGGCCACCTGAAGAGCCTCCTGCGCACCGCGGTACACCTCACCGCGCTCGTGCTGGTCGTTGCGAGACGACACCTGTAGGGCGCGAGGCGACAACACCAGCAACAGGTGTGTAAACAATGTCACGTCACCTCCGCCAGTGTTGTGTTCAGTGCGTGTAATGAGTCGTTCTGAGGAACTATATCTATATGAGCAAAAATGTGTTATACTTTCGCTAAACGCGTTGATGGAGGCCTGTGTGGAAACATGCTACACTCAAAAAGCGTTGTGTTAAATCCAATTGTGAACACCTGGCGGCATGAGGTCCATTTAATATTACGTTTTAAAGTCAATTGCAGGTTCATTTGCAAGCCGTACAGCAACTTTGGACAAAAAGTCTTTGCTTGTCTGTAGTTGGAGAAAACTGCGTATTCAAGAAATGTTTTCTTGGTCTTTCAGATTATTGAATAAAATGAAAAAATGAATTTCCTCGCCAAAACACAGCACACGTAATAACTGTCAGGTGGAAAACAGACAAACGTCATACAATTACTATAAACTGAGCTATTTAACCAAAACGTGTGCTTTTAATTGCCTTTAATTTTACAATTAAAGCATTTAGTAATTATTCAGCCCGAGTATCTTTTTTCCAATTTAGATTTATTCTCACATGAAACCACAGAAACTTTTTTACACTTTTATGTTAAATTTAAAGCCAAACAAAAACAACTGTTAGTCTTATTATTCCCAGAAATCGCAGGTAAACTAAGTTCTGTGTGGGTTCAATTGCATTTAAGGAATGTTTTAAACTGGCACGGTTGATGTCTTCATCTGTCATGTATTTGTTTTATCTTTAGTGGTATGTATATCTTAAAATATCCTAAAGTTTGTGCCTACTTTTGACCAGTTAACGTTGTAATTTTGGCCAGTTTTCTGTTGGAAAAAAGTATTGAATCTTCCTTGTTGAAATTATGAAAACAGCCTGTGTTAGAATGAGTAAGGCAGATGCCAAATGCACAGGACTATAATAAATAGATAATTAAATAAATTAAATAAATAAGAAACGTAATTATTTGTTAACCTCGTTACGAAGGGTGTTTTATGGATGCTTTATGTGAATGAAGGGCATATGTTCTATCTTAGATGGTGCCTTTAGGACCATGCACGAGGAACGGGCTCACATCATTTGCAGTGAAAGCAAGGGGATGCAGGATGCGGTCCAGGAGAAGATGTGCAGCTGGTACAAGACCGAGAGTCGAGGAGGTTTCATGTGTTCCAGCATCGGAACTTTGTGTTTGAGCTGACACACCGAGCCCCAGCAGCCCTGCAGTCAGCAGTCCTGCCCTCTGCGTGACACTCCGATTCTGTCATCCCAGTAACCAAATGGTGATGTAATCCTCCCCTGGTAGAGTGGAGGGAAAAGCTTACTAATAGGACTCCTTTGAATTTCCCCCTCCCACGACGTGAGTGCATCAATGAAAAAGGGCTTAAACTGACAAGACCTTCAACTCTAAGGCTACAATTTCTGCAGAAATCCTGAAAAATGCTAAGTTTTAAAATCCATAATGCACTGTACCTTTTTACATAAGCTATACTGTAAGTGTACACATGTCAGTAATGAGAGGATGAATGTTTTTATAGATGTTTTCTACAGTGTTTAGATGATGTTCACACATTCTCCTGTGCTTTAGCATGATCTGTTGGGGGCAGTGTTAAGTGGCTTTTTATCATAAACGATGCAGGACCTGTGCATAGGAAGCTATGCTGTAAATGCTGTCTGTGATTTCTGGAACTAAGCTTTTTCTGGTATAACAAGTGTAATGTGAGCAGAATTACTGAAACTGTCTTTTATAAAGTGTGTGCTATTTATACTAAGTAAATATTTCATATGGATTTTTGGTAGTTAAAATAATAAAATCTTTCTGAAATAAATTCTCTGCAGGAGTCCTTCCAATTAGACAAGAAATACGCTCGATAAGGTGAGCTGAAGCGCTTTAATTTACAACTGAAAACCTCTGCAGTGCATTCTGCATTTAAGTCATACTGTCTGTTATGCAACTCAAGAACAAATTATTCTGAAGAAAAAATTGGGGGGGTAGGACATTTATGGAAAGTCAAATTCTACTTTCATTATCTGCACCACACTTGATAGGAATCTACAAAATGCTATGCCTGGCTGGCACCATAAACAATTACACTGTGTTCTGTTTACAGTCTGGCTAATTATTAATAATTAATTAAAAGTCACACACACCACCTTACGCTGATTTTCTAATTACGACCATTCTGTGGGACACTTTTTGTTCAAAGGGTGAAATTCCCATTTTCAAATCAATATTGCAAAAAATGTAACACAATTTATGCTAAATACAAACTGTTAAATTAAAAGAGATTCATATCAACGATATGCAGTCATGACAAAGTTATAAAGGATACCAAAACAAAAGTGCCAAATTTACCACAAAGAGCTATGACTATTTACATCGTCGCCACACTAAATCAAAGGAACACTACGTGTTTAGTGTTGAATAAAATGTTGTTCACAGTTTATAGCAGTCTACATGTACACAAACACGTGACTGTTGCTATAACTGGATGACAACAGTCCAAATGTAAAACTCCAGCTTTATGTTTCTTTTAAGTGTGGTTTGTGCATGTGGCCTCCAACCACCAGCTTCATATGATGCTCAACCTGTCTGCATGGAAGATAATGTGATTTACACGTTCTGTTTTTTTCAAAAGCCTCAAAAATGAAGGTCCCCTGCTCATTGTGTGTTACTGCAGTTATGCATACCCTGATTTCAAGAGATGACACGCCATCGTCTAACTCGCATTACAGAACAATCAAATCTTTCTGGGTGCATATGATGTGTTGTCAGAGCTCAGTAGATCTGGAAGTGAGCCGAGGTGGTGCCGTCCTTCCAGCACCGCAGGGTCTCGACGACGGTGGAGCGACACAGCGGACACGTTCTCTCCCGGTCGAACCACAAGCACAGGCAGTCCTCGCAGAATACGTGCTGCAGAGGAACATAACGTACATGTTTCGTTGTCGCCAACACGTCGCTCTAAATTCTGTGGTAAACATTTCTTGCATTTCCTGCAAGATTTAAAGGTCTTTACAGCCTTGACTCTTATTTACAGACTGTGACAGAAAATGAATGTCACAGGAAATTAAAGATCCACCCTGCAGGGGCATCTTGTGTCTATGAGCCCTGTGCAGTAGCTGATACTGACCTCTGACCTCCCTTCAAGGACCACTTATACTATCAAATAATAACAGTAGCAGCATGCAATCGTAAAACGCAAGTAAACGGTTTCTTTCCCATTTAGATGTGAAGACAAAAATACATTGACACTGAATTTACATAAGGTGAGTCAGTGACATCACTGTTGGGTGTGGTTATAGGTGCAGGACAGCACACTTCTGACCCCACCCATCAGTGGCGCTGGCTGTGTTCAGAGGTTCAGCAGACTTTCAACCAGAGGAGGCAGTAAATCTCTGCTTCTCAGCCATGTTTCCTAGTTTAAATTTAAAAAGTCATTCACGTGTGACGGTTAACCTTCTTCTGACATGTTTACTGAGGCCTTACCTGACAGAGAAGGGCTATGGGGTCTCTGAAGTCGGCCTGACAAATAGCACAAACATCCCCCGCCTCGCTGCACTGCTGACTGCCTGCCCTCACACCATAACTCTGGATGAGACAAAAAAAAGTGACATTCAAAGCAACTGCACTGTTTTAGATTTATTTTGAAGTCTCTGAGAAAAAATGCAAAGTTGAGCATATTTGTGTGTGTGTGTTTAATGGCATGTGAAAAAAGTAGTCTGAATCTGACCTGGGAGCTGCAGAGCATGACCAAGGCCCTGCGAACGCCAGACACGCGTCCACAGATGTCAAAGGACTGCAAAACAATAAATATGACAACAATCCGTTTGTTTGCTTTTTAGACAATTACAGCTACCCACAAGCCGTCCTATTTGACCTATTCTGACTTTCTTTTACTCTTTTAAAAATATTTGTTAACAAGACTAAGAGTTTAATGCCAAGCTAGTCAGCATGCCTGTTTCTCTAAATGTTATCCAACTGTGGCCCCTTTGTGACAGAACAGCATGACAACAGTGAATCAACCACGGATGCACATCAGCATACTGACACACTGCTCATATTGCCTGATCTTGGGAAAAACCAGAGTGCTCCGCAGCACACTGACCCAGGAACCTGTCCACGCAGTTCAGCTGAACAAGCTACATGTGGTGAATCACTGCTGTATTAAAAAAAGCCTGGACTATATAGTCAACACACAATACTCATCCCATGACAGTGAGCATGTCACTGCGTAAATAAATTGCAACCGAGATAGTATTTCAGCTTCCCATTTCGTGACTTACTTGAAACTGACTCATGGCTCTAAATATCTCATGTAACTTCTCAAAAACTGACCTTGCTGTGGCCTCTAACTGTGGGATTCCTGTCTCCCTCACACTAAGAGTCTGCAGTCTTTTAAAAGGTATTTGGTCATAAACCAAAATACTGGACAAATTAAAAATCAGACCTGTCATTAGGATTAATCTTCTTAGAACCATGAATGACAGAATTACATGACAATCCATCCAGTAGTGGGCCGACCAACCGAGCAGCTGACACAGCTGGCAGAACCATTTCACTAGCATGGCTAAAAATTCAAAAACTAAAGCAATCTCCATTATATTTTGCTCCCCCAGAGGATGAACCCTAATCATTTTTAACTAATGGGTGACTTTCCTGTAACGCCACCCAGGAACCAAAATGTTAACTGTGCATTCATGATATGATATTTTGATTATAAATCTCTTATATCTAGTATTGCTATCAAACCATTCATGCAGCCAAAATAAAATATTTTTTTAACAATATCATTATTATGTAGGTTATTCTATCCAACACTTTCATATTGTGGGCTGTAATGAACACTGGAGACTCAAGAAAGTTGCCAGTGGGTAGCAATATTCATCTTTTAGGCACCTTCACTTGATTCTCTTTTTCCTTTGCCGAGTTATTTTCTTCACACGAGTGTTTCCTCAATCTGCTATCTGACCTTTGTACATCTTATGAATGACTGCTTGCAATGTCTCTGATATAGGAATCAAAATATTGCGTAATCAATATAAGCACAAATAGTAGGTCTTAAAAACAATATTGATCTTGACTAAATATTTTAGTACCCTGCATCGATTACCTTGCACAGGCTGTAGATGATGATGAGTGTGGCTCCCAGGAAGTAACTGTTGGAGGGGTCTTCTCCCATGATGTATTTGTACCACAGCTGGATGGGCACCAGGGCCCTAAACAGCTGGCTCAGCTCCTCGATCAGCAGGTAGAACTTACCCTGGACAAACACAATAAATTACAAACTACAATAGCAGACGAGGCCTCTAAGATGCTTCAATCAAACTTTGTGTCCATATGATGGCTGCAGTGACTGCGAATGTGCCGACTTTAGTTTGGCAGTGTTCTTGAAGATGAATCAACAAAACAAAAGGGACCTTAGCAGTCTTAACTCAAGTTTTAACTAAAGGAATACAAACTAATTCTTCCTTTGATTCACTCACTAACTGTCAAAAAGCAGAAAGAGCTCAACAGCTTCGGGGCACTCTTCTATCTAGTCAAGAGCAGTGCGGTATTAAAAGCTTAAAACAGCATGCCTCCAGCCCAAACATGGCTGCTGTCCAGAGCTCCACAGTTTCACAGCAGTACAGGCAATTTCCCCACACTGCAAGGGAAACTGGCAGCGGCTCTTTCCACCTGCTACCCATGCCCACAATAAACCCAGCCCTACGGGGGCCTTTAAAGAAGGACCTCCCTTCCCCTAAAAAAAAATCACAGAGAAGAAATGAACTTCTGACTAAGTCCCCACTGCCACGGAGTGTGCTAAATGAATTGGGGACGGCTAAAAACAGAGGCGACCGAAATGACGGCAGCCTTGATTCCCTGATGGCCCCCGTGGCAGCGCAGCTCGCATAATGACTTCCTGGATGTTAGCTGACAAAGATTGATGACTGTGGCTAAAGAGCCACAAGCGGGCAGGTTGGTAGGGGAGAAAGACCTCTGCCAGTGGCTAATTCATCTTCCTTATTGTCCCCTCAGCCTCGGATCCCACAGTGCCCATCACGCCCACGCAAATACTGTCAAATCTAAAGTTTGGACAGGAGCCAAGGAGTTTGAGTAAGCTCCACTGCAGGCCTTGTTTGAGCAGCTTCCTGCTTGGTTTCATTACTGAAAGTCTGATTTCTTATCCACACATAAATACATAACTTTAACTTTTAAAGTTTTGGTTTCAGCTGACACTGATCGTTTCTCTGCCCCTTCATCCATCATGCACCAAGATCATCTTCTATTTATTACAAACAAACTTATATGAAGTAAGAATTCTTCTCGGTTTTATATTGTTAAATTTAATCAATTTAATTTATTTTGGTTTTGGACTGTTGATCAAGAAAGAAGGAAACTTAAGATTGGACTCCCTTGGAATATAAACAATTATTCAATTAATTGAAATTTGAAAAGCAAAAAAAACATAATAAATAAATGAAAAAGAAGCATTTCAATTCGCTGCGGAGAGTCTTAAACGTTTAATCTTGCTCGAGGCCAACAGAACAGACACACCAACACAGTCAAAAATAAACAACAGATCGATATTCAGAAGACCAAATTTAGGAACTACTGCAGGTGCCAAAAGACGCCTCTTGCACAACAATGAAAATACTTGCACTTGGGCAACAGGCAATTAACAGGATTGATACACCAGCAGTAGATATGAGCCCTGTAAGCCTTTAAAACAAAGCCGTCATGGAACTTCTGCATGACTTGTGCAGACTTGCGCTGACTGTAGTGATTATGTGGGATCATTAGTGGGATCCGCGGTTGGATGCAGTAATGAAGTAGACAGGCTGATTACGCGACTTCATAGAGTTCAGGATAGTCCGGACTGTTTGACCTCTATGAACTAGTGGAAGACAGCGGTGATATAATCTGGGATTACCTCAAACTGAACATGTGTCCCAACAAAGCTGTCAATTTCTGTATGTGTTTATAGTGTACGTATTTGTGTGTGTGTGTGTGTGTGTGTGTGTGTGTGTGTGTATAGGGTACAGGTAATGGTCCAGCTCCAGGGAGGGATGACCTCACCCATGCAACCCCCTCGAGGGCAAATGAGCTCAGTTGCTGGCTGCCGTGGTTCTGATAGGCCTGTAGGTCTGTTTATCAGTGGAAAATGTAATCCTATCACTTTGTAACCCCCCCCCCCCCTCCCCCCCCTCCCCCCCCTCCCCTCCCGCCATCCAACACACAAACACACACCAAGAATATGAGCTGCACCTGTACGGAAATCAAAGTCTATGTGTGTGTGTGTGTGTATGTAAGTGTGTTTGCAGTCGTATTCTGTTGCCTCGGGCCAGACTAACCATGCACACAGACACCTAAGGAGTAACCATTTAAAAGCTTATGAATACAAAACAGCTTCACACTGTGACCCTTTAGCACTTTCATCACTCTGTGGAGTATTTCATCACAGTCGTCTTTTTTGTTTTTTTTAATTTTCAACCAAGTTTCACAACTTTGACATGTGGACTTCCTGTAACTCCATCATTGTCTACGCCTTGTTGCAGATAAGCATGAATACGGCAGGCTACCATAAACCATGAAACCATGAAACTCAGAGTAGATGCCTTTTAAGCGTGCCATGTATGTGCCAGTAATGCATTTAGAAAAAGGAGAAATCCACCCCTGCGTGCTCTCATGGTGTTTACTGCTTTTACTGCAAATACAAAATCACACTTTCAGGTGATGGTGATGTCTTGGGCTCCGCGATTTGTGCGACTGTTATGACCTACAACAGTCCAAAAGTTCTCTTTACAGTCATATAAAACACAGGAAAGATGCAATTCCTCACATTAAAAGAATCAATATAATATCAATCATTTTAGCATATATATATATATATATATATATATATATATATATATATATATATATATAGTGTAAACTGTAAGTGTGTCCCATGAAAAAGATTAAAATCAATAAATAAAAGTGACATTTTGGGGATCAGAGGAATTTATGTGGATTTCTTACCCTGGATTTGAAGGCCAGGAGAATCTTGGGCAGAAAGAGGACAAAGCACTTAAGACTGATGGTGAAGTACTTAAGGACAAAGTCAGTGATGCCCACAGCCCAGATCAGATCAAAGAAGTCAAAGCTGTTGAGGTTGGGCTTGGCAAATATGAGACTGGAAGGAAAAGAAAACAACATGTTGATGACTTGTCGTAGGGAGCTCTGTTGTTTTCTCACTCGGGATGGTGGAACGACAAGCAACAGCAAGGCACATGTTTAACATAATGTAAGAAACTCGCTGGAAACTAAATAATGGAGAAAATAAAAACAAAAAACACAAAATACTCACAGGACAAGACCAGACAAGAACAGGGGCACTCCCTAAAGGAAATGGAAGTAAAAATAAAATGGCTTACACGACACAAGATGAAGAAGAATGAAAAAAACTAAATATATAAAGAAAATGATGGCAGGCAAAGAAACAGGCAGCTACTGTAAAAAAGACCTGCTTGTACTCTACCTGTTGTGCAGCTCCTCGTGACTGAACGTGTAGAAGATATACACTGTATTGCCTGCAAGGAACATGACGATCCACAGGGCAACAAATACAGAACGTTCGTCCTGGTAACATAAAAGACACACACAGATATTTTAGAAACATCTAAAATTGTAATTTAACAACACATTTCTTTGCAATAATGAATAGAATGTGAGGTGCATTGTTGGTCCATCTGACTCTGAGCTTGTGTGTACCGGGGAGTTTAATATTTTCATCTGTGTGACACACACTAGATGTTCTCTTTTAAGACAGACAACTCATGAGAATGAGTGAAAGGTGTGTGTACTGCAAGTAACTGACCAAATAAGGGGAATAAAAGCAAGAATTGCATTCATTTACGACATACAGGAGATGCTTTTACGCAGAATGATGCAGTGAATGATGAAGTGTTTTAGTCTTTAGTCTTAGCATTCATGATTAACACAATAGCATCAGACTACGTCATGAAAGACTTCCTGTGTCAAGGTGAACGTTGTACACTGTCGCTCTAAACGAAGTGCTTCACAGAAAACAACATTAACACAAATGTATGGGGAGGTAAACATTATTCAGCCTGTCACCATGTTCAGAGTAATGGTGACATTTGATGGCACAATTGGATTTTTGTGATTTCTCCCTACATGTATGTAAAATACAGTGAAATGAGCAAAACAACTAGAATGTATTTAATAACTTAAAATGATATGGCTACTACTAGGCTTCTTGTCTGAATGTCCAAAGCCTGATTTTATTCCTCTGGGCCAGAGATCCATTGTTGTCCAAAAACCAATAAAAACGCATTAATGAGACATTGATGTGGTCTTTTCAGGGGATTTGCTGACCATAAACCATAAAATAACACCTGCATTATCCTTGAGTAGCATGAATTTGATCTAAGACTAAGTGTATTTCAGTATCAGCACTGGTTTAAGCTAACAGTTGACAATATCAGATGTCATAAAAAAAATAAAAAGCAGTACCGTCACAACAATGAAAACAGGGAGTTTTACCCGTAATGACACTTGGTGCCTAAACGTGGAATTGGCGTAGGCAAATGTGCAGGCCATGCCCACACACACAGCGATACCTGCAGGAGAGAGGTGCAACACCATCACTAACCCAGACCGTATGTTTGCTAATGATTCTTGGTTGAAAATGGTGTACTATTAGACACTGTTAGCAGAACTATTACTCCACAAGCTGGTGTACCTAGTTTATGCTGAAAGCAGACTTTAGCCAGCAGAATGAGGATGAAGGGGAAGCCTCTCTGCAGCCATGTGACCACTGCCTTCAGCTCAGACAGGGCTGGGGCCGGGGTGGACGGGTCTTCCTGGGCCTCCTCCCTGGAGCTGTGCCTCTCTGAGACGGCTGCTGTGGTGGCCTGCTGGAGCAGAGAGGAGGTCCTGTGCTGCAGGGGCTGGTGGTGGAAGTGGTGGTGGTGGTGGTGGTGCACGGGTGGCCGAGAGAGAAAAGGTCCACCATCTGTGCGGTGGGGACCCCCTTCTTCTCTGGACGATGCAGTCATCTGAATGAAAACCTCAGGTGGAGAGCCCAGGACTAAGCCAGCTGCCTGGAATTGGGCAGAGGAGACAGAGCCGGAGGGGACACCCACCAGGCCGGAGAAGATCTGCTGGGGTGAGGCGGGTGAGTCGGGCTTCAAGCAGTCAAACACGCTACCCTCATCTAGGCTACTCTCTGATCCCAGAGTTTGGCTTCGGCTCCTGGGTGGGAAAAAATAAATCATTAACCTGAAACATGGCTTTATTTTTCATTTTCTATATAGTATATTCTTTAAATATTTAATCATTTGTTGACATGTAAAGGGATCTGTAACATTTTACAGGATTGTGTCTCTGTAAGGAAGGCTAGTTTCTTTAGAGATACCTTTGCTACAACCTACTTCTTCACAGTTGTAAATTAGATTACTGAGCTTTATTGTGTCAACACGTGACATACACTACATGGTCAAAAGTATGCAGACACCCAACATTAAACCCATAAATGATTGTTGGTCATCTCATTTCAAAATCATGGACATTACTCTGCTGCTATAACAGCATCATGTGCTGGGAAGGCTCCATTCTTCTGGAGAGTGTGTGGAACCTGGCTGTAGGGATCTGATCTGTGGAAATATTGCATTTAAATTCGCAGTATAGAAATGGGGCTAGCACACTATTGTCTAAAATATCTTTGTAAAATGTATCATTGTGATACACTTTAACTGGGACTAAGAGGCCTTGCCAAAACCATAAAAATCAGCCCCAGACAGTGTGCATGTAAGTATGTGGGGGGGGGGGGGGGGGGGGGGGGGGGGGGGGGGGGGGGGGGGGGGGGGGGGGGGGGGGGGGGGGGGGGGGGGG
>JAVQJL010102732.1:0-11246 GCA_036024295.1 Nannoperca obscura
AATAATTTTTTGTTTTTGGCTTTTTTGGTTTTTTTTGGCCGCAACCTTGGCCCCCCCCCCCCCCCCCCCCCCTCACTACCACCACCGCCAATCTGACAACCCAACACCAGCAATTATGAAGGAAGCCAGCTAAACCACATCCACCTTGGCTGTAGTTTTTAAGATTCCAGTAGGCTTGTAAAACTTCTT
The DNA here is from genome assembly GCA_036024295.1 of Nannoperca obscura. Taxonomy (NCBI): domain Eukaryota; kingdom Metazoa; phylum Chordata; class Actinopteri; order Centrarchiformes; family Percichthyidae; genus Nannoperca; species Nannoperca obscura. The sequence continues at coordinate 190 of JAVQJL010102732.1, forward strand.
GGTTTCTCTGCATACATTCCGGTATCACTGTGGCGGTTTCGGGGCGCTGCATCCCTGGTCAGCTATAACAACGTCTATTGTGAGACGAATTGGCTGTGGAGACCTGAGACCTGTGAGTGCAGGCCAACGATGATGTGCAGGAAGGAGAATCACCTTCCTGCACATCATCGGTGTGATCGCCTAACTGCTGCCTGAGTAGTTTCATCATTTCCTCCTACACTGTCCTCCACTGCGCCACCCGCTCTCGGTCCTCATTACTGGGGCTCCTCAGGACCTCAAGGACATGTGGATGAGTTGAGCTATGCTATGTGTTTTAAAATCTAGTGATGAACTTGACACTGCAGATGCTGAAGTATAAATACAATCAGTAATCTGCTTAGATCGTTTGATTAACTCTGTACCTACAACTAGTGCAGATATCACACTACTCTTCACAGTGACCATATTAAATAAACCACAAAATGACAGCTCGGATCATTTTCTGCTTGGCAAAGTTGAGAAGTTCAACTCTGATCTTTATACAATCTGCTCTCAGGCTACTTAACCCTTGGCCTAAATTGCAAATATCCGCTGGTATCCAAGGAAATACATCTTTTTTCAGTATAATACATGGTGGCATACTGAGATTTGTGATGGTTTGTATTTTAGACAAAACACAACCGTTAGGGTTAAGTATACTGGAGTCCTGAGGACATACATCAATATACTTGTAATTATACCATGACAATAAATGAGAGAGAAATAACGAATGTGTTGCAAACAAAGAGCTAATGATGCAGACCAAACAAAGAGAATTATTATGCGAATACTTTATTATCAATGTGTGAATGGTGTTAGCTTTTTGTCTGGATATTAATAGTATATGAAAACTATACACCAAATCCAGACTCATCCTAATTTTGCTGTATAATTTCTCAAGTTGGTATTGAAAGATTCTTTATCTTTATATATATTTATATATATAATATATATAAGCCAAAGTGCATTTTCCGTTTTTTTCCTCTTGTCCATATACACATTGCACCATACATAAATAATTACATTGTAAAAATGACTCCGTATTTACAAGTATAATATATATTTCATATAATATATAAAACTTTATATTAAATCTAGGTAGATGATATTTGGGATAGTTTGTGGGGTCCGTCTGTTATCTATGGTTGTTGAGGAGGATCTCCAGCCAGCAGGGGCAGGAAGTGATGAATTGTCTTGAGTAGCAGGGGCCCCAGCCCTTAGCAAAGCTGATGCGCACACTGTTGGGGTCATAGGGTCCGTCCAGGAGGTCAGGCTCTGTGGTGTGCCTCAGGAGGCATGAACGATCATAGTCAAACACCTTGATGGAGAAGCCCGGCATCACCTTTCGCACCACCAGAGTTCTGCTGTTAGGCACGTCCAGGGTAGGGGAGTTGACAAATATGGGGTGCTCACTGCGGTTATACGCCCAAACGCCGTCCGGCTCTTTGCTGAGGAGGATGCCGTAGCCGATTTTGCCTCGCGTGCGCTGAACAGGGCTGCTGCGGTGTTCCAGGTTGAGCTGGCCCAGGCAGAAGCCTGTGCCCTGAGGTAGATCATAGAAGATGCTGACGGAGTGCTCGTACACTGTGTAGAGGCGACCCACACGCGTGCGGTGCTCCCAGTACGCCACATTACACCAGTGGCTCTGTTTAGGGGCATCAGGCGACATACTGGTATCTAGAAGAGACAGAGACAGAGAGACATTATTAAACAAAACATCAACAAAAGCAAACAGGCCTAGTAAAAAGGAAAGCTTAAGTTTTAAAGGATTAACTATCTCTTTTTATTGTTCAGAGCAGATGGCCAAACTATAAATACTGAAGGAGGCACTGTATTGAAATCTAAGCCTTGTATAAATACCACTGCATGCACATCCGTCCAACACACACACGCGCACACACACACACACACACACACACACACACATACACACACACACACACACACACACACACACACACACACACACACACACAGGCTACTATACATATCCTGGGGGTGGAGAGTGTACTGAGGTCAGTCCAACTGAGGACCTGCAGTTTCCTCCTCGGCCTCAAGAGGGCACTGTATTGATTAAACACTGACCACCCAGCACAGAGGCAGGCTCTGCTGCTCACACATGCACTTTCAAAACAGATCATGTTAACTAAAATGACTGAAGGATTACACTCAGCGTTTTCACTGAAAATTGGCAAATAAGTCCCTGCAGTAGTGTGTTGGGCCTGGATTCAAAATCTACTTACAATGTTTTGAAAAATCAGTTTTGTCTGTGCACATTTCAATAAACACCGCATAAGGCAAAAACACTTTTTTTCGTTTTACAGTGGAACAAAGTCGGCATCTCATTCCTAAACATTTCTGTCCAGTAAATCAGCTTGTTAATTCCGTTTTCATGGCTGCAGCCTGTGAAGTCTTTGCAGTGACAGCCCTCAGCACTCCAAAGTGAGTTACTGCTCCCTAGGTAGACTTCTATCTTCACAATACTGAACACTGTCGACTACTTTCAGAGGCTGCTCCAGTCCACGCTGCTCATAGCTGTCTTACAATTATATTGCTCGTAAAATCTGTGGAACGAGGAGAGGGGAGAGGCTGGAGGATGAGGAGGAAAAAGAAGAAAAAGCACAGAACCCCATGATTTCACATCCGTCTCTTCACCCTTTACTTCTGGAAAACGAGGGTGCCTCTTTCTCCTCTTCCCTCGTCTTCCTCACATTCCACAAGAGTGGGGGTGAAGGGAGAAGGCCAGGCAGGGGGTCCCCCTCCCCCTCCACCCAGCTCTTCCCCCTGCTGTGGGCCCAGGGACGGCATTCAGCTCCCTGACAACTTCGCACAAGCCCGTGACCCGCTGACCCCCCAGCCTTCATGCTATCAGCTCCCATTAACTCACACACAGAGTGATGCCATTATTTTGCTTCAGAGAGTCTATTGGCACAGAGGATTTAAAGCCTGGGCCTGTGGCCCCATTCCTTTCAGTCTCTCTGCTCTCAGGGCTTAATGACCGCCCGCCCCATTAACAAACGCCTTTAAGGTGGAGCATCGCAGATCCACACAGGAACAAAATGCCTCGCTCACCTCCCACCCAACTAAACCTTTCTGCTGAGTGACCCACGCTAGTAAAGTTTATACAAAGATTAGCAAAAACGTTGACCAGACTTGCGCTGACAAAACGCCTGCTGGTTCAAGGCTCTCTGTGTTGTGGAGGGGGAGGAAAAGTGAGTGAGTGAGTGGGGATGTGTGGGGTTTGGGGGGGGGGGGAAGCTGCAGACAGGCTCTCTGTGTGTTTGCGCACACACTGATGGCTGAAATGACCCCCTCTCTTCGGGGGCCCCAACATGCATGTGCCATTAGTGAATTCCACACTCCAGCTCCTCCACTCTGAGCTCAGCTTTTACTTCAGTGCGGCTAGGCCACACAAAGAACTCAGCCCCAACTTGTTTATGGCCCTCTATTGTCTCAAATCAAATGAAGCCCACACATCAAGGTAAACTCACTTTGAAACTGTGTACACAAACACAAAAGGCCAAATGACTACCGTCTCCCCCTTTTTAGATGGGAAGAATAAAGCAAAAAATAATGTGGTCTAGTACAGAAGTAATAGTAGTAATAGTGTCTAGTTTTCACACGTAGCCAGTAAGACTGCGAGGACCAGAAAGAGGAACGAGCGGGACAATGGTTAGAAATGTATTTAATGTTAAGCCTGAGCCTAAGGGAAGACAATGAGCACACCATGAGCCAGGCCTTTTCCTGTCGTTCTGTTTTGTTAAGCGTCTACGTGTGCCTGTGCGCACATGTGTCTGCTTGCACAGGGAAGAAAATCAGCCGGCGTGTTTGTGTTTTTGTCCTGAACTTGTGTGTTTTGGCTGGGTGGGGGTGCTGAGGTGAGGGCCCTGAGAGGAGAACTCATTAGGATCTCTTTGACAGAGCAGAGCTATCACCAATCGGCAGAGTGTTTGGACAACATCACCACAGCAACTGTGGCCTCCACTCCAGAGCCGAAGCTGCCCTCCGCTCGCCCTCCTTCAAATGCTCAGTCTTTGAGATTTTTAATGAAGCCTTGCGGTTTCAGCGATGTTTGGGTGTTCTGCAAATGTTTATCTACATTTTCCAAATGTAATGTAACAGAGCATGGAGCCAGGTTTAATTATTACTATGTGATGCAGATACAGGACAGGCCAAGGCTCGGGCCAAACATAAAAGTCAGACATGAGGTGATGAAGGGAGGGCGTGTGTCTTCCTCCCCTCTGACCACAGTAGAGACACCCAACTCTCTTCGACTCCATGTTGGGCTTTCAGAGGGTCTGCTCAGGGCGGAGCCATGACGGGCTGGGAGCAATTACTGGTGCTCTGCATCCATTTAACCCTGCCACCTTTTAACAGCTCCGTTTACCCATTAGAATAGTAGCGCATGTTATATTGTTATTTTATTCTCAAAAGCTTCTCCTCTTAGTGTCAGTCTCAGAGGCAATGGACGCAGCCGCAGTATGGATGTTGCATTTCCTGTTCCTGCAGCCAGGGGCAATGACTGGAACATGGGAAGGAGTTAATCAACTCTAACGCCTTACACAACCAGACTCAATGTGCTACTATCAAAAAGTGGAGATATGTATATCTGTGGAAGCTGTTTTGTCTACAAAATGTTCAATGGCGGGAAATACATGGAATCAAGCAGCTAGCAGACTCCTAGCAATACGATAAGGATAGTCTCTGTTTGGTTTTCCCTTAAGCGTCAAGAAACAAGTAAAAAGATTTCAACACTCAAACATAACAAGCCCACTCACACTTCTAGTGAATTATAAGTAGTACATGTATTTGCACGTACTACATGTCTCAGTATAGTCACACAGTAAACAGAGATATTGAACGAACACTACTCCAATCACAGAAAGCATTTGGTGTGCAAAGTTTTATTTCCATGACAAGAAGTGAGCTCCATGGAAACCGTGTGAAATGTTGATTTTTCCCCGTGGTCAGTCTGATTGGAGGAATTCAGAGTATCAAAAACAGGACATCGGGTCTGACAACAGAACTCAGAAAGCAAACAGTGAGATATGCTCATGTGTCCGCAAAAAAGGTTTGTATAGTCAGCTATAAGTTAACCTAATAGTTTAACATTATTATTTCGCATGAAGATAATCAGCGCTGGAGGAAGGATTTAGATACTTTACTAAGTACAAGTAGCTGTAATACAAAAAGACTCCATTACATGTAAAAATTGTAAAAAACATGTAAAAGTAAAGGTATGTAAGTATTATTAGCAAAATGCATATAAAGTATCAAAAGTAAAAGTAAGACTAATTAACGTAACATAACATCGGCACATTTCCATAAACGTTGATTGTAGTCACTAATCAATATTACTGATGCATTCATGTAGAAGTAGCTTTCTACTGTTTTAGTTGTGGAGGTGGAGCTAACGTTGTATGGATACACTCAAGTACAGTGCATGTACCTCAAATTTATACTTAAATACCTAAATAAATGTACTTCTACCACTGAAGATAATGTAGGCTACTGTGATGCTAGGTGCTAAAGAAATACATAGTTGTGATTATTATGATTATAGCTATTAAATCATTGTTCCTCTGTTATAAGAGAAAACCAACATGCCATTAACACAACCCTTAAATATGCCTGTTTAAAACCCAACTTGCCCAAGCCTTTTACACAGGTTTACAAATGGAAAAAAAAAGCAGATCGCACTGCTATGAGTTCCTTGCACTCGAGGGCGAGTCTGGATAATTACTACTAAGTACACAAAAATGGGGGCTTGAAAGTTTCAACTGCAATCCTTGATGATCATCCAGTAATGCTTTTAAAGGCAGCATGAAAAGGAGGGGGAAACACAGGGCAGAGGGCGAAGCAGAAAAGAGCTGCCCCGGGGTAAACACAGCTCCGCAGCCTTGGAGTGAGATGAATGGGAGGCCGAGTGTCAGGGACAGGCAGACAAACAACAGCTTCCCCTCCGTGCTAACATCTCCCCACCAAGCTCCGGGGCCACCTCCATTATACTTCATCTCTCCTAATCCAGAGCGTGGAGCAGAGATGAATTCATTCCTCCAAAACTTTGCTGAGGAGAGGAAAAAAAGTGTTGCCAGTCCCTTTAAGCAGCGCAGTCGAGGGGTGGAGAGCAGCAAGGAGAGGAGGGGGAGCAGCAGCCTCTCATCCTGTGCCAAGGATTAGATTCCCCTTCAGCTATTAGACTCTACCAATGAACTGATAGGCTGGGGGGGTTGGTGGTGGGGAGGGGGGGGGGGGGGGGTATGAGGACTGTTTGTGTGTGTGTGTTTTTGTTTTTACAATTTGGTTGTGTGCATTAGAATTCATAATTTTTTTTGGTGCATTCCTTTTCACCCCCCCCCCCGCCCTTCTATAATTTGTTGGATTTAACTTTTTTTCACAACTAAAACAACAACGTGGAACTAAAGCAAAAGCCTCCCGGACTTGCTCAAGAGCATGGTATGGCTTTAATTCTACAGACAGCGGTTCTTACAGGCCGACTATAACCCCTGAGCAGGCCACATTTAGGCTGGCGTCTGGGCTATCGCTGCCATCAAAGTCGGCTTTATCAGTCAGACACGCTAACTGGAGCTGCTCTTATACGTCTATGGATTTTTCTCCCTCAGGTCTGGCCTTTCTCTATCGAGAGACAGAGAGCAAGAGATAGAGGGAGACAGATATGTGCTGGGAGAAAACACTGTGGGAGCCGGAGAGAAACTGAATCCAGTCACCAAGCCTGGCTGGTCACAATGGGAATGCTTTACATTGTCATCCACTTCCTCTCCATTTTCCCTCCGTTGCCGTTTCGGGATGACCCCATGAGGGAGGAAAAGTGCTGTACCCTTGATAGCAGATAACTAACAGAATCCATAAATTAAATCAATAAACAACAGAGGGTGTAAAAAGCACAGGAAGCTAAGGAGGCTAATATGGAAGAGCCGTCTGGGCGCGTGAGTAAGAGACCACTGGTTTCAGGGAGAAGGGCTTTTTTTTTTTAGGGGAAGAGAATGTGCTGCTCATTTCCTCAAAGTTTCCTCCAAGGCTCTGCAATGTGTCAGAACCTTGGAGCACAAGTGATGGTGGTGATGCAAGTGAGGCCTGTGAGAGTCCTTCAGGGCACGTAAAAGCTCTGTGAAAACTGTGGGGGATGTTTGTAAATGTCATATCTTCAGGCAGCGTTAAAGGCCAGCGAAGTCTGAGAGAGCACCGAAAGCAAAACACTCAGTGCACATCCTGCTGGGTGGCTGTGCCCTTTCACCTTCTCATACAACCTATCTGTTTGTGTGCGTGCGTGCGTGCGTGTGTGTGTGTGTTTGTTTGTGAGTGTGTGAGGGAGGGAGGTTCGAGCCAAGAAGGCTGGAGCATTTGAGTAGAGGAGACCCTGCACATTCCTGAACTCCCCCCTCCTCCCCTCGCTGTGCCTCCTAACTTCCTACTCTGGTTAGGAGTGTGTGGGGCAGGGGTGCTGCGAGGAGGTTGCTGGCTTTCTTGTCCTTTAAGAGTCTCGTTTGGTGAGAAATTCTCACCAAATCACACGTCACATGAGAGAGAGGAAGTGCTGTCTGAAACATTCACATGCATATACTAAACAATTTTTTTATTTAATTCATACTTTTCTTCTGAGTCAAAAAAGCAAGACCCTACACTGAGGGAGGGAACTGGCCTATATATTCATGCTATGTTGAAGGGTTGGTTTCAAATGAACAATAACAAGGAACTCTATTATTACGAGTTATATTAGTCTGACTAATTTAAGGCGAAAGGTAGGTATTTGGTTTCCAGCGGGCTGGGAGGTGGACCAACTATGATGGACAGAGTTGCCATTCAAACAATGGTTTCCTATTGATCAGCCCAGTGGATCAGAGTCTGTGAGGAGAATGTGTTCTGTCAGGATAATGTGGCACCAGAGTTTCTGTTTCAATCACAACACTTGCTGGGCTGTAACCCACACTGCTCCACCGCGGGCATCCAGACACCAGCTCCCCAAACAAAGACCGTTTCCCCCATCTCCCGACAAGTCAGCCCGTTCACAACAAGCAAGACATTCATTAAAAATGCAGGAGTGAACATTTCCAATAATTCACAAAGTCCTTCCCTGTCAACATCTGCAAAAAATCTTGAAGCTAAAGGGAATGGCAGGATTTCATTAAGTAAATTATGTGCTGGCAGTCGCAGAGAGGGGAAGAGGGGGAAGCTACAGCCAGACCTCTAATCTAAACCGTACCCTGAAATGCGACAGCCTGACTGCACGTACTGAGCCACACAGCCAAGTCTTCAGAAATGCACACAAATAAAAGATAAGTACAACACACATTACAAAAGTAAATATAATGTTTCCCTGGGGAACATAATCAATGAGAATGTTCACAGAGTCATGTTTATGACTTGTAATGACTAGTAGTTTGCTAAAACTTGATCCCAGAGTATAATGTGCCATGTCAAGTTGTGTTTTGTGTAGAACCTGAGGACATACATACTTGTACATCCTCAGGAAATAAAATACCCTGGTCAGAACAGCGTGCTAAACCACTGTAAACAATATATTATCAGGGGTGTTTTGGCTGGACCATCACTCAAAAGAAATGTTTTGCTGCTCGGATTTAAAAGGCATCATCTTTTGGGAACGAGATCAAAAGCTCCACATTATGTCTGTCATACTTGGCCCCATGTTAGGACAAGGGAGTGGAATGAGGATATAGCCTCAGCACATCAAGTTCAAGATAAGGAAAGAAAAACAAAACAAAACAAAAAAACCCTCAAGACTCGTCTCTCAGTTTACACACGTAGATGAGAGAGAGAGAATGAACACGGGCTTGACACACTGGGAGTTTTCTGTTCAGCCATCAACAATGAGCTCCTATCCTTTCCCTCTGGCTGTAAAAGGCTTGTGTAGAGATGTCGAATGACACGGGCCCCAACAGTTAATCCACACACAGCATTCTGGAGGCTCAAAGAATGCGCTGGCTATTCTGAGTTTAAAAAATACTGACAGCCATAGGTTCGGGCACAACTGTCAATGCTCCTCTGGGGAGGAAGGGGGGAAAAAAATCTTAAATCTATTTTTGCCAGCAATCAGACCACAGGCCTAAATCATAGCTGACCAAGGGCAGTGTCTGGATTTATAATTGTAGGTAAAATGGTCAGAAAATAAAAACAGCATCCACAACTGGCACCTCCTTCGCTACTGCTTGCCAGGCGTTGCAAGGCTAGCACATTTGCAGTGGCCAGCTCAAATGGAGTATTGTTCCCCCTCTCAGTCTTGAGAGGAGGCACACTAAAACACTAAACTAACAGTTGGGCATTCCTTACATTTTTAATGGCATTGCACGCTCTTTATTTGTTGCTGTAACCCTGTGCCCTGAGCTGAATGAATGGAGCTATTGGTGGAGACTGGTGCTGCGCTGCGGTGTGAAGGGAGAGAAGATGGTAACAGCAGCCCTCCCTGAGCACACGACAAGATTAGCTCACTTACTTTGTTTGCTAAGGAAGAATATGGGGCAGAAATTATAGCCCGGGCACGCCTCCTGTTATTTCTGCAGACTGCACTGTCTGTCTGTGTGGTAAGCCCTAAAATGCAACACTGTCCACCTCATCCTGGCTGAGCACAGTACACTCTGTAAATTCAAATGACAAGCACGGCGCTGTGAGCTTACACTCATAGTCATGTGTGAGGCTATAGATTTATCTTTATCTGTGAGCCCTTCAGAAGTTAGTCAAACAGCCAGCAGCACTGGCACCACACTGGCTTGCCAAGCGGAGACAGATAAATACTATGCTCAGAAGGCTAGTTTCTGTTGACATGTAAGGGGTTTCAGGCCTCTCCAAGGACTGCTTTAGATTTAGATTGGCTTTCACTCTGCACGTAGAGGTCACATTACCTCACCTACATCACTTACCATCTAGGACCTGCGTTGCCAGTTAAGACTGAAAATCAACTCTTATAGTAAATTCAGTGTATAAAAATCTGAACACCATGACAACTACGGTCCCTTCTCTCCATTGATGCGTCAACTCAAAATGATAAGAAGTGCTTACACCAAACTCACATTTCCACCGCTTGCCACAGACAGCTATAGATTAGCTAGATTTTTCTACTATAAACCTGTAAGACAGTAAGACTTGTTATAAGTACCATTCTTGGCTTGGCTCACGTCTTTAAGTCTTTACAAAGCTGAAAAAAGCTGGAAAACAAAATGTAGAAGATCCTAATCTAATGGCCAGAAGACCTAGCTGTAATTTGACAGATGGGAAACATCCGGGCAACACCCTTCCATACACAACAACAAACACGTTATATTAATGAGCTGATAGGACCGGGAGGACTCTACTGAAGATCAATGTCATAACCCCGGAGAGAAAAAGTTGAAAGTGGATTTCTGACACACCACAGTCTAACAATGCTGAGAAAGGGAAAATGAAAAATGGCCTTATCGCTCTTATCAATGGCTCTTTTTCTATGTGAGTTACGTAAGGGGAAACGGAAGCCAGCCTCCCGGACAGGAACGGATACTTGAGACGAGGACTGTGGGTACAGGCCCTACACCACTACAGAGAGAATAGAGCACAAGACCCTTCAGGATGTATAGCTCCAACCCTCCACCCCCAGCTTAAAATGAACTCTGCAAACTGGACATGACAAACGGATGAGAAGAGCCCCCTCATGTCCCCCGAGATGCTGGCCTTCTCTTCAACATTCCTCAGTCTCCCCCCACTGTCAAAGGGGCAATTCACCGCCTTGCACTGCTACAAAACCCAGGCAGCTTTTTAAAACAGGATGTTTGTCTGAGGCCTCCTTCCCCTCAAATAAACAATCCGCAAAACCTGATTTCGGGAGGCAGGGTGGAAGCACTCGAGTCACATTATTTCCACATCCCGTATCCTGGAGCATTGGGGCTCCTGAGGGAGTGTGGGCGGCCAGGCGCTGGGAAGGCTCAGGGCTGCGGTGGAAACCTGAGGCCATGTGCCAGGCTGCAGGGGGAGATGAGCCCAGGCTGCATCACTCTGGGGTCTGTGGGACGGAGCAGGGGGATCATGCCTCGAGG
>JAVQJL010102734.1:0-64989 GCA_036024295.1 Nannoperca obscura
ACACACACACACACACACACACGCACTTGCACTTGCACTGGCATTTTCACTCTGACTCAAATACACCTGAGGTTATGTTAACACTACCAGCCCTAATGTGGACTGACATTGACTCACGTTTGGTCTGACAACAGTAGTTTGTCCACACGAACAAACACACAGACATACACACACACACACACTGTGTATATCATGTCTGGCCAATAAAACTATCCTCATACCTCCATATAGAGATATATCTGAGTTAACACTTTCACACAAACTGTTTCAGCTGACAGGCTTTTTTTTGTGCCTTTTGACATGATATGACTTAAATGCTAGAATTTCTGAATAAAGACAGTCGTCGCATTTTCAGCCGTTTGTGTAACTCTCCTGTCTTTGTGGCTTTCTGCGTCTGCGTGTCCTCCCGCTTCCAGTTTCTACGCGGTGCCAGAAGGAAGTGAAAATGACATACGGTTTATCTACTGTGCTGCCAGTATCTGTTACATGCTGGACGACTGGTCAGGCATGGACATACAAAAGGCCATTGAGTACATCAGAGGAAGTTTGGTGAGTAGATGTTAAAAATGTCGAAGGAGGCTTTAAACTGCGGGGGAGATGATGAAGGTTTTGCTGCACCCCTACATTCAAGGCCAACACGCCCGCCCCCTAGTGGTACAACCTCTGTGTCTGCGCCATTCAAAACCGTGCCTCTACACTTGAATGGGGAGAACAGGCCACCCACCTTCAGTAGGTGGCACTCTGCCTAGAAATACTTCATTTATAATAAATGCAGGGGGGTGGTTGAGCAGTGCATCGTGGTCTTAAAGCAGCAGCAGAGGTTTTTCCAGTCCCTATCCAGGAGAAAAACAAGATGTTCCAAGGTTTATGATGTGGCACTTGTGTGATATTTTTGTCAGACAGTTGATTGATGTTTAACTCAACCCTTGCTTTAGCCCCAGTGTTTGTTTTTACGTCAGACGTGGGTTAGACACATCAAAGTGCTCTGTGTGAGGTATTGTTTCAGGCTCGTCATCTCGGCGTTTTGGATAGCTGAAGTTCCCAGAGCGGAGAGATGCTCCTATTCATCGGAAGTTTGACATTTAACACAAGTGTTTCATTGCACAGTTTATTTACTGTGTGCAGGGTATCTCTTTCTCTCTCTCTGTCTCTCTCTTTTTCTATTGATAGCAACACAACTATATACAAGTAAAAAAAGGAAAGTTAAAAATAGAACAAGTTAGCGTGCCAGTTGATGACGCACCCAGTTGTGACTTGACCAGTAAGAACAACTGGGAAGCCTCAAGATTTATTTTGAGAATGACTCATCCCATTTGAGCTGGACTGTAGTCTACTAAACAAGTTAAAACGGTTGGGAAGGCGTGTTGGGGTTTGTTCATGGTGACATCTTAACATTCTGTTTTCAATTATGCCTCACACTTTAAAAAAAAAAAAGATAGGTTAAGTAAGAATAAATACACGGAATAAACATATGCAGTTCAGCCTCTTCTGACGCTAATCAGCCTTTCTTGCCAGATTAAATATTGCTTGTAATTGAATGGCTTTTTTCTTTGTTGTCTACAGTCATATGACAATGGGTTTGGCCAGGGAGCTGGGCAAGAGTCACATGGTGAGTATGGTCATCCTGCAATGGTTTGAACTTAGTCACAGAAATCAGGGGGGGGTCTGTTATGTCAGAGAAGAAGAGTAAAAACGTACACACTTTGCAGCTCAGACGTGAGAATCACATTTATCAAATATAATTCTGGTTTTCAAGCCAAAAGGTTTATATCAGATCAAAACGTCTGCGGCTGCGTTGGCGGTGCAGTGGTAGAGGGCGTGAAAGTGGCTGATGGGAGTAACTGGTTTAAAGGATTAGCCATTAAAATCCGTCTCTGTAGATACATTGTCCTCATTAATCCCTCGGCCGCTCAAATTAAATCGTATTATTCTCACACAAAAGCCGTCCTCCTACACACAGACACACTTAAACACACACACATCAAACCACGACTTGAAAGATATCCATAGTCACCTTTTTTGACATGGTGAAGTTAGCATGTCCTGTTAACTTTGCGACAGACTGAATGCATGAAATAAATCTGCTTGAAGGGGCAGGTCCTGGTGCCTCTCGGAAATTTCCCTCCTTGCGATGAATTCACCTCGTGTGATTACAGGTTCTCTTCTGCAAGCCAGCCAACTCTGAGTCTGAGGGCTGATTACACATCAGTAGAGATATACAGAAGATGCCCATTACCCAGCCAAGCTTGTAGTGTGTGTTTGTTGCACCAAGACCTCCCACACGCTGTGCTTTAAATGTGCACAGACTCTTACCCTGTTTTCGGTAGATTATTGTGTTTGAGCCGTTGTGTGAAACATGTTGTTACAGAAACCGTTTCAGGGTAAGAAATTCGTTTTCTCTATGTTTATGTATTCAATGTGGTTGGCTTTTATCTCACTGTTTCCATATATTTCCCGATTGTTTTTCTTTAAGCTATATAATCTCATTTTCTAAGGAAAGTGCTTCCATTAAATGCACTTGAAAAATTCCCAATTGTTGGTTACCATGAATAACGTATGGTGGCCCGTGAGGGGAAAAATTGTTGCCATCATAGAAAAGGGTGCCAACAAGCCGGGTTTATTCTATTCATAAAAAAAAAAAAAAATGTTGTTCAAAGCATATGACTGTCCCAAACCTACTATTAGAGGAGGTGCTTTTGGATTCCCCACAGTTGATTTATATTTAATCCCCTGTGATCTTCCTGCGCCTCCAGCCGATAGTGAGCTAGACGTGGCTGATTGGATGCGAGTGTGACACCTTTAGCAGATTTACACCCCTGCCCCACACACTTCACCCCACCATGTCTTTGTTGCTCTCCCTCACACACGAGCACAGATAAGCTGGTGGTGACGTTTTGGGATGGGTTAAAGGAACGGTGGTGATGAAAGCAGCTGACAGGTGGGTTATAGATAGGGATGGATAGCTGCTGCTTGTGGCTGTACTGATAACAGCCTGTCATCAATAAATGAGCACGTACATGTCTGTAAAGACGCTCTGCATTCAGTCCTTAAAAATCTCCCACTCAGATGTCAAAAGGGCTGCCTCAAGCTTCTTTCTTCCACCCAAATGTCTTCAATTATTGTGCAAAAGTATAACAAAGCTGCCATTTTCCTCACAGGCACACATTTATTTATATTCATATGAAGCATAAGGTTGCTCAATGTTGTGAAACAATAAGCGAAAGTAGCAGCATGCTATCAAATATTTGGCAGGTCGCACACACAGACGCGCCCTCTGTTTTTGATTGCAGTGCCCTGTTATCCGCTAGTTGTCTGTCATGAAAACATTTCAGTGTGAACCGCTGGAACCGTTTTTTTAATTTCAGTACATTGTCAGAAACCAGTGGTCTCATTTAATGGGATTAATTTGTGGTATGAATTGTCCATATTGTGTGTGTCTGTGTGCGTGTGTGTGTCCAGGCGGCTTGACGTACTGCGCCATAGCCTCTCTGTGTCTGATGGGTCGACTGGAGGAGGCGCTGAGTCAGCGGGAGCTGGACAGGATCCGGCGCTGGTGCATCATGAGGCAACAGACCGGCTTCCATGGGCGCCCCAACAAACCTGTAGACACATGCTACTCCTTTTGGGTGGGAGCTACGTTAGAGGTACAGACTGGTGTAACAGACATGTATTAGCATACACACTCCTGCACTCCTGCATTAACATGTTTAGTGCATTTAAGTGTTCGGCCTCTGATTTTCTGCACTTTACCTCCATTTTCTAATGGGAGAAGAGATCAGAGAGATGTTTTGAAAAGTGTACCGGCATGCACTAAATAACATTTAGTAACATTTAGTTATTTAAAAAAAACAAAACAACTGGGCTAATCTCTTACACCCACATAACCAAAAAACCTGTGCTCAAACCCTTCAGCATGTGGGTCATAACTATGCCAAAAGGTACATGCATGCACACACATGATCCAGAAAACCGAAGTGTGAGCTAAAGGGCTATGAGTAAGCCACGGATACACGTGCACATACACACACACACACACATAAGCAAACACAATGCAGGAAAACTAAATTTCTGGGTCAAAACTGTGCCAGAGGGACAACTGCGCACTCTGAAACAAAATGTTTGTATTTGGCAGAAGTGCAGTATGGAAAACGCTTGACGTTTTCTTCACTAGCATCTGTATAGATGGAGAATATCAAGTGTTTGATCATTGATTGCCGTAACTGACTTTTGTGCAATGAAGCACAATGATTACGAGCATTATCTCACTCTCTAAACACAACATGCTCAGCATCTTTGGAGCTGAACGTGTATTTTAAACCGTTAAAAACAACCGCTTGAAAATAATTTACAAATATTTCGTTTTGATGTTTACTAATGTAGATTCTCTCTCACACTCTTTCCTCACCCTCTCTCCTGTCCCAGCTGTTAGATGTGTTACAGTATACGAACTTTGACAAGAACCGGAGCTTCATCCTGTCCACGCAGGATCGGTTGGTGGGGGGATTCGCCAAGTGGCCGGACAGCCATCCAGGTAAATGATTTGACTCGAGAGGTGTCTGCTACATCTCGCAGTAGACGTTCAGTCATCAGAGGGAGTGCAAATAAAAAGACACTACTGGAAAGCCAATTACAGAATACTTGGTCATATTAGTCATATTGGTGTCAGTTTTGCTCTTTTCGGTATACGTAGGGGGATTTCTGTCAAAGTGAGAGTGACACAAATCCTTATACCTGCTACATTATATTGTAAAGGCCACAGGAGTGGAGTGGTGCGGTGGGGTGCGGTTGGATGTCATGTTTAATGTTCATGTGGTGGAAACAAATAGACCGTGTAGAGGCAGTTTATTTTTCAGCAGCTTCAAAGATCTCGCATCAAGGACATAAAGATGGTGGAACCAGGCAGTTTCAATTTCCTTTTCTTTTCTCTTTCGACTGAACAGTTTCCACCCTGCCCTCCGCAGGTGCAGAGAGGTCAGGGTGGAGTTGTGGTTGGCAGTTTTACTTTACTCAATGGAAAAGCTCTTGAAACCCTAAACTTCAATGGTGCACATGCGTGTGTGTGTGTTCCTTTTGCTCGCCCCTGTAATGTGTAATTGATGAGGCGATTGTTCATAGGTAGCCCGAGGACGCAGGCGATCGAGCTCCTCGTGTTACCGGAACAAGACGGGGAAGATAGGCTGCAAGAAACAATGTGGCTAAACAGACGCTGGATTCACAAAGCCTCGTAAACATTTCTGAACAAAAGAGCGTTTCAGGAAATAAAAGGGACTCCCATTGCATTATGGGTACAAATAGCATTGGACTTGCATGTACTTGAACAATGCCGCCGTGCACAGCTACTGATGTCGGGGAAACTGGTCATGGAAAGACAGGAAGGTAACAATGTAAAACAAAAGAAGGTGCTGTGCGTTTGTCGAGCAGATCTGGACCAAACACTTTCAACATTTGCCGCAACCTGTTTCTGTTCACAGTTGCTTTTTAAAAAGGAGCTCAGGGCATCGGCATCGGTTTTCATGTTAGGAGCAGTTGGTATTAAATATTAAATGTTTCTGCCCAAATTGATTGAACTGAATCACAATCAAAGCGTCTGTCGTCACAAACCCAAAAAACAGATCCACGGCTCTTTTTTTTTTTTTTTAACTGCCTGACATCATGGCTATAAAAAATGCTCTTTATAAAAGACTCACTAACTAGTTTGAGTGGTTTCTATGGTGAAAAGCCCTTCTCAGATTGGGCAGTATGATTAACAACTAATGCCGCATGCACAACTTGCTCCACTATTTTGGCCAAAACAACATAGAGGAAAGCCGAGTCCTTGCTGTATGCGGGTGTCTCTGCCTTTACTACCCCAACAGCAAACTGTGGTTGGTTCGCACGCGATTAGTGAAACACCGGATTGTTCAACAATGTGACGTGACATGATCATTCGATAATGATATATGTTGGAGGGAATGCTTTAAAGCGGCTATAATCAATATTCAGCCCCTTACTGTTTATCTTACACCTCCTCAATTGGAATGATGACCTCTGTTAATACAACAAGTTCTGCATGCGGCGTAAGATATATTATTCAAATTAAATTATAAGATAAATGGCCAACACGCTGTTGGGTGATAATCCAATATTTTTGTTAATGACTTTTAGTGGAATGATATCGTGGTCTTGCCTTGTTACTGTTCTGCAAATGTGTGTTGTCCAAATTCTTTATTCTGAACTAGTAATCCAAAACATAAATAGCCATATATTACATTTTGTGAAATGATTCTAAATCCTTGTTAATCAAATCTCACCTAAAACCTTGGACAATGTCTATATGTGTCTTCTGTGCAACCTTGAGTCCTTGTGAATCCTGATCGATGCAGCTATAATGGTGCTGTGATTGATTCTGATGTCTTTGTCCAAAGATCTGTCATTTCATTATAATTCAATTACTGGCCTCGTGCCGCTTTTCCTCTGGTCCCAGGGGAGGGAGGGGGGCCACAGGGCCAACCTATGTGCATTATTTATATCTTCTTAAAGGAGCACTACAACAAAAACAATACTTCTGCATAATGGCGGTTTTTATTTATTTATTTATGTATGTATGGGAAATTAGGTTACTGTTTTATTGATTCAGTAATGGAGAGTGAGGTGACAAACACCATTACCGTCTGATCTCTGATCAGGTCTACTGACCTGTCACATGCAGGCGCTCCTGCTACGATACACGTTAACATCTCCGACCTAGTTCCCCCCTTGTTCCCCCTCCGCTCTCTCACCGCTTCATCCCTCACTGTGCTCTACCAATTTCTCTCCGTTTCCTTTTCGCCAGACGCTCTCCATGCCTACTTAGGGCTGTGTGGTCTGTCTCTGATCGGAGAGCCCAGCCTGAGGAAGGTCCACCCAGCTCTTAACATCACCCAGAGAGCCTTCGAGCACCTCCAGCACCTGCAGCAGACGTGGAGGGACAACGCCGGCAGCTGCGGCAGACAGCACTGACGGCAGGATGACCCGCAGCCTTGTCTCTGAGCAGGTTCAGTAATCAGGAGTGTCTAACAGTAGTCAGTCAAAGGCAACTGGAGCTTTGCTGTGTGTCTTGAAGAGGTTTGGCCGCTCATCTGAGACGCCTCCTCATTTCAGGAATCAGGAGGTTTTTTTTTTTTTTTTAAGACTCCAGTTACACATTAGTAACTTTGTGGAGCTCGTTTAAGTCCATCTAAAAGCGACTTTTGTGTTAAGCAATATACGCCACACTTTCTTTGCTGCCTTTTTATTAGTAGACAGTAGTAAATATATATCGTGGTTTGTGGGAATAAAATGATGTGCCAGACATTTGAGTCACTCTGGAGACTTGAAAGAAAAATCCAGATGCCTCAATTTTTTTGCAAACTTTTTAGATAATGGTGTTTGGAAGCTTCCTGCTCCTCATCATCATAGTCAACAACTCAATCTGCTACAAGCCTTCCTCGCCAAGGATGAACACTACTGACTCACTTCACATGGACATAAGAAACATTTTTCACAATCTGAGAGGGGGGACCCCGAGGAGGACTTAGGAAACATCTAAATTGTGTCTTGAAATGGTTCTGGAGAAACTGGTGGCTTCAGTAGCTGATGGTTTTTTGAGTGGGCTGGTCGTCATTTTCTGTGAATCAAATAGCTACGTGTTTGCTGCACCTGGATAATGTCCTCATGTTAAGAATATATAAGAAAATAAGTTGTTCACAAACTAGTATGTGGTCATTTTGAGGGGAAATTGTTGAGGCCAAATTATACATTTTCCTTTTTAGCTAAATATTCTCAGACTAAACGCATTGCCAAGGCACGATCCTGTCCCATTCAGTATTTTTCTTTGCCCTCCTAACATCTCCATCCTTATGTTGCTCTTGAACCTCTTCAAAGCCTCGAGCTCTCCAGTCCCAAAGGTGAGACCAGCCTGGCAGGTAAACTCTGTCTCTAACCGTGTCTCTAACTGCAGGCTTTGTTCAGCTGAGAGTCAACAACAACCCTAAGGGGAAAATCTATGACTTTACAAAAATCAAAAACTACTAGAAAGAAGTTTTTTTTTTTTTTTTTTTTTTTGACTTTAGCAACAGGCCTTATCACTTCAGATCACAGAAAATGTAATTTATTTTTCCAGAGGCTAACAGAAAAATAGATTGGGCCTCTTATGGGAATTTGGCAAGAACAGGGGGAATCCCTTCTCTTCTGCAAGGCAGGTAGTAGTTGTCAAATTCTTGCAGCAGATCCCATCCTGACATCCCCTGACTCCTGAACCATGAACTGATCTGAGCAACCTTCCTTAACCAGCTTCCATACTCCTTGCAAGGCACTACGCAGCCTCAATAGGAGAAAGATGAGACAGTGGCATCATTACTTGGGGAAATGTATGCTTTTGAACAGCACTGGGAATTGACTTGTTATTTTCAGAACAGAGAGGACCCATCATCTATCCCCGGACTCTCCATCACTGAAGCACAGCCCTTTTGTCTGCAGAGATGCTCATACGAGCTTTCTTGCCCCCTGAGCTGAGCTACAAATTGGAAATGTATCGTTTTAAATCTTAAAAAGATCGCAACATGACACGTAGGCACTGAAATTGTGAGTTGAGCTCAGCCTGTTCCTCTTGCCCTTTTTATCACATCAATGCTCTGACTCCAACAACAACTCCAGCTTCACGGGTTTCTCCAGCCCACTGCTGAAGCCACACCCTTTCATTGTAAGGCCGCTGTCACAGCAAACACCTGCTCCCTGAGACGACGAGTGAGGAGGAGACGATATCGCACCAGGTCACACATACAGCAGCCCGTCTGCAACACGTTACCTGCGGGGGGGGGGGGTGTACTGTGTGCGGCACCAGTTCTGACTGGATGTAAAAATATCTCCTGTGATTTTCCTCCCACAGCTGTACCTGTCCCTCGTCTCCCCGCCAAATTGCCCTCGTTTTTTAGACTTGGAAAGCAGAGCAGGCAGACAGAGGAGAGGAGAGGAGGGGAGGTGAATAAATAAATAATTTGACCCATCTATAATTAAAGGTGAACTGTCGGAGGCTGGAATCTCCTCTCTGAACCCCAACCACACCCCCAGTGTTATATTGCCTTGTTTTGGTGCAAAAGAAAACCTTGCTCGTCAGCCAGCTGCATCCTACATTGCTGTATTGTTTTTATGTTACTGTTTTGCCTAAGACCGTAGGCTTTGCTACAGTTACTCTAGCTGATCTTGCTGACTTTTTTTTTTTTTTTGCTAGTTACTACGAAATCTTTTTTATATTAACTTTTGGGAAAGTTCATATGCGACTTTGCCGCTGCTGAGACTCAGACACACAAATAATGTGATAATACAAGCTCAACGAAATTAGCTTTTGAATTATCCATCATAAAATATTCTGGTATCAATCTTTTGTGGTTACTTGGTTACGAAATGTCCTAAAAGACAACAACCATGTCTCCCGTGCATCTCCTGAAGTGACTTTTACTACTACTACTACTACTACTACAACCTCCTTCGGCTGGGATCTGTCCTTAGCGTACATAAGCCAACTTGCATAGCAAGACTTCGCACTCGAAGTTGATTCTAAAATGTGCCTCGCGTAGCGTTGTTCTGGGTCACTGCTCTCTACACGTGCAGCATGCTTACGTTGGGCTCAGCCTGGCTGTCTCTATCAAGAATGGCACTAAATATAAGTGTTCTCTTGAGGGGATGGAGGAAAGGTATACCCTAAATCCTTGTAAACATTCAGGAAGTGGCCCATCTACTCTGTAAACAATTTTTCCTCCTCCCGTCTTTGTAGAGGTTTCTTATTCAATCAGAAACGAGCTGACTCGTTTCACCAGAGCCTCTGTCCCTTCGTGTCTGGTCGATAACATTTTTCCAGACGGAGGGAGGAATTCATAAATGCTTACTCGACTTTTAAAAAAGGATGAGAGATTGGATGGATGGATGGATCTGCCACTTGCTACAGACGAAGGCTGCGTATGGGCAGTTGTTTATATTGCGTCTCCTTTTTGCTACATCACGCTGCTCTCAGTCCCCACAGCAGGAAAAGAGTGGACCGCGGCTTTGCGCTTCAGACGGCCGCAGTTAAAGCGTCGTCTCTGAGCGGTCCAGAAATGTGAAAGTACTTTGAGATGCGGCCAAAATGCCACACATGGTAAATCATGAACCCTTGCTCTGTCGTCAACCAATATACATAATGTAACAATAAATAATCTAACAATAGATGTAATGGAATTTATTTTTTCTATGCTTTGTAGGGATATTGAGTGCAGATGAATATGTAAATGTCTATAAATGTGACTTCTATTGTGCAAAGTGCTCAAGACAATAAAATGTTTACAGCTACATCAGTGAGACAGTTTGAGGAACTGGATATGCAAATGTTGATATGTGATTATATAGTACTTCAGCTTTGAATATGAGGACCGCAATGCTGATTCTAGCTTGGCGGTGCATACTGCATTTATGGTGAATAAACACGCGTACTAACTTTTACAATTGTTCTTGTTTCAGTGTGGTTTTTTTGTGTAAGATCTCAGGGTTGCTGTTGGTCAATCAAGACTTAACCGTCAAAGGCGGTGGTGTCATTAAACTCCAAGGCGTATAATCCTCTCAGGACCATGAATGTGCTCAGAAGATTTCATGGCAAGAATTCAATTATTAGTTTGTGACGTCTTGTGCATTTTGTCCTGAAGGGGGTGCTAAGAGAGGTCTGAAACTTCACAGCAAATATGAATGAAACCATTAGTTTTTGTGATGAAGTGTTGGTCGAGGAGGAATGGTGGCCTGATGGTGCCATGAGGCCACCAAAATGATTCAAGAACCCTCACAATTGAAACCAAAATCTCAATCCGGATACAAACACTTCTTCTTTGGTCCATGGTCTTTGAACATATTTCATTGAAATCCATCACCTTTTTAGGTGCTCTGCTAAACAAAACAATAAATTGGACCAAAACCTGTCGTGCTTCATGTAGGTAATCAACCTCGGGACCACCATTAAGTGTCATAGCTATTTTGCAAGTAGTTATCAAGTTTTTCTTCTCGTTTTGCATCCAAACCTGACCGTGACACTGGCGAAACGAAAAGAAGAAAGAATAAAATGACCTTAAAACTGACTGACCCAAGATCTGAATCAGCGTTTGGCCCCATACTGGTCCTCATTTTCAGCTCAGTCATCAAACACAGCAAGTGTGCATCGTGTCCCCATTTCTTTCAGGCTTAGGTGTGGTTTTCCTTTTGTGTACCCGTTCTAAACGCAAGTAGCCCGAGGCCAAGTACTTTTTTTTCTTTTTTCTTTTCAGTTTTCCCAAAAAAGGAAAATCACTCATTTGGGTGTTGTATGTTTACCTCCAACAGCTGAGTTTCTGTATACAAGAGCAAGACGTTATTTTCTTTCACAGCAGCCTGTGTGTGGCTGGATGACTCAGAACTGTTGCTGCTCTATTTTTAACTTCAAAGATGACAACTGGTCAGCATTTCGTCTAATTTGCCTCAATTGCCTCTCAGTTGTGCTTTAAAGTAACACAGTCTGATGGTAGTTTTTTTTTCTTCTGTTCATTGCTAGGTCACTGACTAAGACATAATTAAAGGTCTTGGGTCTTGAGTTTCACTGGATACAGGGCAAACATGCAAACACACAGAGTCCCATCTGGGCGCTGCATAGCACACTCACAGACTTTACTGTTGGCACTGATAAGGTAATTAAATCCAGATGAATGTGGCCCAGTTGCACTTTGATATCCAATCTGGATGTAGAGAGTTATACATATTTAAACAGCACTTGATAACACGGTTAATGGTTTTTTCTTTTTTTTCTTTCAAGCTTAGAAAGCACTAAAGGAAAGAGAAATGTATTTTCTTCCCCTGACAATACAGCCCATCCCAGATTCAAATGGTCTGGAGATGCTCCCTTGACAGCCAGCTGCAGCTGTAGTTTGGGTGTGGTTATGGTCCCCTGTGTGACAGACAACTTACACCTGTGTGGCACCAGACCTCTCTATGAGACACGTAACCCTATATTGCCACCAAGTAGGCAGGAGACGACGAGAGGAAGGAAACTCGAGTTAAAATCTGGTTTGGTAAACTTAGATGACTCACATTTTCTGCCATCCATTGCAGGAAGGAAAAAACCCAGACGCTAAGATCACTGTCAAGTCAATTTATTTGTCAAGCACATGCAAACCTAGTTGACGGTAGCCTTGTTTCTATACTCTGTTGTTTTAATGCTTCTTGAATGGAGCTGTTGTTACAAAAACGCACTGTTTACAGCCTTGCATCATGTGGTATATGACATATCTTGTAACGATCCACTGGCTCCTGTTGGACTTACTGTATATGTGCTTATGCAACAGCTACTATCTCTGTAGTTTGACTTGAATCCATTCTACTTAGTAATACACACTAATCAATGCATTTCATTGATTATTCAGTCAAGGGGAGGGGGGGCACTGTGGCTCCCCTATGTGGCTTTTTATGGGGAAGTCAAGTGTCATCTCTACAGATATTACACGTGAGCACTGGACTCATCTTTGCCCCAAGAGTCTGTTGAAATGGTCTTGACCAGTGGGACAAATTAGTACACGAGGGCCCTTTTATACAGGGTTTATATGTTGTAACATATGCCTGGTTGATAGTTATTTACTAATGCTTATAGTTGCATCATAAGCTATTAATAAGGACACCTTTCAGGTTGCCTTGTAGTGGAAAATCCTAATGGCTTTGTGGGACCAGGCTACTGTTAAGTTATATCCCAAATTTCAAGGCAATAAAAACAAAGTTCATTTTCACATTTTTCCATCTCACCGTAGCGATGCCTCCACTGCAGTACGAAGTGATTATCTCGGTGCTTTTGGAAACGGTGGTCAGTCAGTAGACGAGTTAGCCTATTAGTTTCGTCATGCACCGTTTGCTCGGTCGGGGCAGTCTGCCCGTTTGTCCCCCTCCACATGCTCAATGGGGTGGAATATGTCTGCATGAAGCCACGGGGCCATCTGGTGACGCGGAACAAGTGGCATTGCCAGAAAAATTAAAAACACGAACTTAATCCGGCCTCACGCTCATTCCGGCTCGTGCACGAAACAGGTCTCTGAACGTGCCCCCCCCCCCCAACAACAGAAAACAAACCACAATGAGACCAAAAGAGCTGCAGTCACACATTTTGGCTCGCGATGGGTAGGAATTAGCCAGTATAAACATATTATAAACACATATGCGCACATGAGCGCGCAGCCAGCCGTGCGTAAATGCCCAACTTGAAAAAATGCACCACGGACACATTTAAGACCCCCCCCCCCCCCCCCTTCATCTTCAGACTGAGATTACTCTAATATATTGATGGATCAAAACGGATTGACTACGGGCTGAACAGTGACAGAGCAGGAAGGTACAAAGAGCTCTGTGAGTGGAGACGTCGCCGCTGAGGGATGATGCAGAGAGAGAAGGAGGGGAGGTGGTACAGTACTGAGGAGGCGAGGGCGGGGTTTTCCCTCCAAGATGAGGCAAACTAAAAGAAAATTGTCTCCTTGCATGCAGCCGGCGCACGTAGCCTCCTGTAGACGGACAAACACATAAGCCTTCGCAGAGAGGGAGGGAGGAGAGAGAGGGTGGCGATGGAGGTCTGAGGAGCGGCTCTTCTCTCTTGACGGTGATCTCGCCTCCCCCGCGGAGCTGCGGAGCTTTTGGGTCCCGTTTCTTTAAGCGGCTGCTGCCGTTCGTGCGTTTTCTCTTCATTTTAACACCCCCGTTTGCAGGAGCGCGTGTCTACTGTACGTCCATCACCTAACAGCATCAGCATCAGCATCATCTGTGCAGCCATGTCGGACTCCGAGGACATGACGGAGTTCGCGAGCATCGTGGAGCGGATCGAGCGGGGCGAGGTGAGTCTCATCCGGATGATTTACGGTCCTGACAGCGCCGGTCTGTCGGTCAGCGGCGCACGGCCGGCCTGCGGGGCTGTCACGGGGTGGAGAGGGATGCTGGAGAACCCAGACCACAGCATATTTAATTCAATTTAAATCATATTAGTACCAACACTTTCTACTCATACTATATTCTGATATTATAACATGATCTGAGGTATTAACAGGTTCTCTTCTGTTCTATTAATTGAATTGCCTATAGTTAGACCTACACCCATTCTATTCTATTTATCTATTATTTCAGTTGTATGTCTCTGCCAATGTATTCAGTTAAATTCTACCATTGATATATGTTATTATATTATAATATTAAGCAATAATATACCCCCATTCAATTGTACTTATTCATTCATATCTATCATTTTATTCTACACTATTCTGTTTTAATGAGTAATAATAGATATAAATAATCTTATATATTAGCCTGTTCTGTTATATTGTTTTACATTACATTATTAAGTAGTGATATACTCCCATAACCAAGAATATCTGGAGTAGTCTATTAGTAACTGACCTTTTATTGTTACTAGAAAATGGATAGACCCACATATTCTCTATTCTATTCTATTCTGTTCTACTCTATGTTAAGGCTTTGTGTCTATACGGCATAGGCTTCTCTTCTATTCTTAGAGGGGGGGAAAAACGTGAATTAGAGCATTCAGCCGCCGAGTGTGTTGGTAGTTAGAAAGGGCTGCAGGCAGATCACAGACTCCTGTCAATATGTGGGACACTTGGCAGCAGCTGTGTGTTGAGACGGGGCACCGGGTTACTGAGGTGTGTGTGTGTGTGTGTGTGTGTCTCCGCACATGGAGTGGGGGGGTCTTTATCCGTTTCAGACTGACAGCGTGTTGAAATGCATCTCACTATCTCTGACATTCATCCATGCATGCACGAGTCTGACGGAGAAACAAAAGAAAGAGCAGATTGTACGTGCCATGGACTCAGTGGCCAGCTACAGCCGCTGAATTCAGTGATATTTCAAAATGTAATCGGGCTTGTCTTGCACAATGAGCAACGAGGTTTACTCACATCTCTGCAGTGTCAGGATGATCAGAGAGAATAAGCTAAATTAAGATGCCAGTGTATTTCACACAACGGTCCTATTGTGAGAGATTCTCTGGTGTCTCTTTCTGTACGCTACAGTGTCAAAATACACAACAGCCCAACAAGAGACTGTACAGACAGTATGTGCCCTTGAGTATCCTTTTTGGTCGCACTTTGTGTCGAGTGAGTGAATATAATGTGTCAGCAGTAAAATTCATCCATTGGATTTGGGCCAGGGCTACATAGTATGTACATATGCATTTGTATCTTTGCATCTTTGAAAATGGTGCATCATTTTATAAGAGACCTTTGGTTGCAGACATGCGCTTATCCTCTCTCCTGTGTCTTCACTCCCATGAGTCCTGTGGGTCCCTACAGGCTGCACCCACAGCATATTCGTGTAAAACAATTTACTGTTGAAAAACTGTCAGAAAGGAGATATTAGATAGAAATGTATACATGGCTAGACCTCTGCTGAGTCCTAAAGACGACTGCAGCAACTTCAGTGACTGTGCACACTTTAGCCAGCAGGTTAAATCCAACATTTCATCCACTTCATTCTGTGTTGCTGCACAAAGGTATCTATGCAACACTTTACATCCTAAAGAAATTACAGCTCCCACCCAACCCCCCTCAAAAAAAAATTTAAAAGCTGTGGATGGTCCATTTTGTACTTTAAGCAAAATATTGCTGGGTTGACCTGCTAGAGGGTCCCAATACTGAACTGTAGACCCAATACATGTGAGGTCAGCACAGTAGCCTCCTGTCAGAGCAGAGACTCTGCAAACCCAGGTGGACTATTTTATATCAACGCTATGCAAGACTGTGTGCTGAACTTGAGAGAAGTACTTCGGTCACCACTGTTTTCAGCCGACCAAAACAACTAATGGTCTATAAGTCAATCACACTGCCGACCTCTTGCACTTCTGTCTCCGTCTTATTAAACACACACTGCACACGCCTTGTTTTTTTGGTGTTACAAGTGCAATAATGGTATTTCACGCTGCTGTAACTGCTACCTGCAGACACGAGACCCTTTACCCTCCACCCGGTTCCATTCCATCTGGTACAATTTTTGTATTTCTTTTTTTTTTATTGCAACTTCCTTGACTCTTCACAGTTTTGTTTCAGGTCATGCTTCAGTTTGTGTATAAGACGAGCTTATAGTATTCAGGTTCTTAAGCCATGCTGTCAGTGTGGCATTATGGGTGGCGATATTAGTTATTAAATATCTCAACAACTGTTCGATGATTTACCATGAAAGGTCGTAAAGACATTTGTGGTCCCCAGGGGATGATTCCTAATCTTTGGTGACCCCCTGACTTTTTCTTTAGTATCAACAGCGGGCCAAGGTAGTCCCTTATTCTGTGACGTACCTTGACGTTTTACTAGTTGAATTGTCAAAGAATTTGGTTCACACATCCATGCTTGCCTCAGGATGAATTGTAATAACTTTAACAGACATTTGCTCCAGTAGAGTGACATTTTTGGTCCAGTGTGAAATAT
The DNA here is from genome assembly GCA_036024295.1 of Nannoperca obscura. Lineage (NCBI taxonomy): Eukaryota > Metazoa > Chordata > Actinopteri > Centrarchiformes > Percichthyidae > Nannoperca > Nannoperca obscura. The sequence continues at coordinate 16,446 of JAVQJL010102734.1, forward strand.
CTCAACCATCATTTTTGCACAGACGCGCATGTTCCTCTGAGGGTGATGCTTGCTGACTTTGGCGACCCCTTCACATTTCCTCTTGCGCCACCATCAGGGCACATTTTTATTTATCCAGTAGTTTGGTTTATAACCAAATACACGCAAAACTAAATACATTCCAATAAACAGCAGCTGTGTTTAGTTTATCTAGCGCCAATTAGCAAATGTTAGCACACTAACACACTGAACTCAGATGGTGAACAAACATTATACCTGCTAAACAAACGCATGTGGTCATTGTGGGCATGTTATTCATTCAATATTTATTCCTTTGCACTTTATCTATTCTATATATATCTATCTATATACAATTTACAGAAACGTGGTGCCCCAAACTGAGTGCCCCAGGGTCCACCAGGGGTTGGTACACTGAGAGCAACTTAAAAACCGGCGTGAACTGCCCTGGCACACATGCCTGGCCAATAAAAGTGATCCTGGCGTTCGCGTGCTCATGTTAACGTTTAGCTCAGATCACACAGTTGGACTATTTTATCTGACCTTATCTTAAACACACGGCCCGCTGTGATTGATTGATAAGGACGATGAGGCGGATTTAGCTGTATGCAAAATATATAAAAGATAAAAGCGACTCCCACTCCCGGGAGACGAGTTGGATTGATGACTGTAAAGTTTACGATGTGCACGTGAAGGCAGCAGCAGTAGTTCCTACGGAGATTCAACCCCCCCTCCAATCTCTCTCTGTCTCTCTCTCTCTCTCACGCGCACACACACGGCCCCCCCTCATCTATCTCTCTCTTACACACACACACAAGCACCCCCCCGTCTCTCTCTCTCTCTCCACCCCCTGTCTCGGCCCGCGCGCGTGCGCTGCAGCAGTGAACTGGCTGCTGATTCACCACGGCGCTGCCTCTCTCTCTCTCTCTCTCCCGGCCGCGTCACTCTATTTAAATTCCCCCAGCCCTCGCTGTCGGCATCATCTGCTCGCGTCCGACGACTTGTCTTTAGCCCGAACAACAACAACAACAGAAAAAGAAACGCCGGAGAAGGTTTTTTTTACACTCACACGTACGTACACGTCCTCCCTCACCATGACTGCAGAGATGAGGCGCAGCAGCACGATTGCGGTAAGTGGGAGAGGACTTCTGGGAGCCGGGAAGATGATTAAAAAAAAGCGACTCGTCGTTGTTTAACCGCCTGTGGCTTGTCCGCCGTGCATGTTAAGAGACCGGACGTTGTAAAAAAGTGAACGACAGTTCGCAGCTGTAAACTGCCCGCCTGGGTGCGTCCATTCATTACTGCTTCGAACCATTGTTTAATTTTTTTAAGGGAACAATTCGCTTTTTTTTTCGGGGGGGGGCACTGGTTGTCTCTTTTGGTTTAAACTTCCTCTATTGTCCTTTTTTTTTTTTAACACGTGCGGAGGCGTTTTCTCCTAAACGGACGTTTGGCTCCAGCAGAAGGAGGACAAACTTTAATGGCGTGTTTTTAATTATCACACCACCTGAAATAAATGAACTAATGAGTCGCTTGAGATGAGAGGACAGTGCCCGTGTGGCCTGTAGAAGCGTTTTCTAAAAGTCTGTCAAGTCTTCAAACGTGAGCTGCTGGAATCGTGTGTTTCACTGTTTTGTCTATATTTAGCCGGGATTAATCCCGTCTTATGTAATGTATAGGACACATGGCGGCTGGTTTGCTCCTGTGACTGTATCGGTGCTTTTTCAAAGTAAAGTTAAAAGGTAGAACTACTCTACCTGAATCTACCCACCTAAAAGGCCAACTTCCCCACCTCACTGACACAGCAAAAATGCTGTTTTCACAGCTTAATGTGGAGACAATGGGCCTATTTTAGCTGCATCTCAAATTTCCAATAATAATAAGAGCTTATTGTTCTAAGAATCAAAGGCAGCTGTATCCTCCAACTATGAAGTCACCAATCTTATTTCAGACAGATCTGTGATTCCGTCTGTTCTTTTGTTTCTAAGTCATCCTAATCTCTTGCTATAGTATGTCAACAGCTACTGTGGTTGTGCAAAAATCAAAAAAGTACAATTTTATGAGTGTCTGTACACGGCAGTTTTCAGTAATCGCGTCTCCATCACCAGGTCCCGATCAAGAACATCGAGAGGGAGCTGATCTGCCCCATCTGCAAGGAGCTCTTCACCCATCCGCTGATCCTGCCCTGCCAGCACAGCGTCTGCCACAAGTGCGTCCGAGAGCTGCTGATGCTGAACCACGACGACTCTTTCGACGCCGGCTCCGAGTGCTCGCTGCCGGGGAGCCCGAGGTCCAGGGTGCCCTCCCCCTCCATGGAGAGGCTCGACAGGCTTGTGAGATCAGGTGGGTCTCGGGGTAAGAAACCAAAAATATTTACTTTTTTTTTTCTTCTGTAGATTGCATTAAGGTTCTTTTAATTTAAATTTTATACGGGGATGATTTTATTTTGTACAGATTAGAGCAGGGAGGTGGATCTCTCGTTTCTCCGAGGTAAAAACAGCATGTTGAGGTATTAGTAGGAACCGTGCTGGAGCATGAAATATATATACAGGAAATGCAAGTATCAAATGCATCTCAGGCCGGTAGGTTTCAAATAAAGTGGGTTTTGTATCAGTAATGCCAACTTCCTGTAACATTGTCTTCTTCCTAATTCCCTTAACTTCAGTTTTTAGTCCAGCTGTCATCTCAGTGCCTGCATTCGACAGGTGTCGATGGCTGGATCCTGGAATTTCCCTCCTATGCAAGACCTAAAAATGTGTCTTTTAAATGGGGAAATATGTGGTTACAAATAGAAACTGAAGGGCATATTGGATTACTAACAGAAAGAAAGGCTAGTGATTTCATTAAACAATAAGCAAACCTTTAGCCAACACACATTTTAAGAGCGAGTGAGTCTATGGAAACTCTGAGCAAGACAACAGCAAATAGGCCAAGCATTGTTTTATGGTATCTGGGTTTTAGTGTGGTGCAGACACCGCTCCTCCTCCCTCTCCCGTCCTGCATAAGCAAGAACAAACATAAAAAATGATTTTGTTAATTTTCCTGCTCAGCAACAACATTGTCAGTCATCGCCTCGTCGTCTAATCCTGTCTGCCTTTTACAGGCTTCATTAAAGAGACAACAGAGGAACTTGACAAGCTGTAGTTTTGTCTACCAAGAGAAAAGAAACGTTGACAAGCTCACTCAAGCCCTAATTGTCTTCACCGTCTGCCTCTAACGGCCCAGGGGCATCAAACATCCTCTTCAGTCATGCAAGGGCTCATGTGTTCATTTGCAAATGTTTCAGGAACAGAAGCTATCGTTTTCACTCCACCTTTTAATCGGATATACAGGCATAGGTGTGTTTGTTATGTACACGAGTGAACAAGGCACATATGTAAGCTTCTTTTTAGGTATTTTAAACTCTTTAAACCAAGCTGAGCTGGAGGGAGGACAAGCTGTGGTTGAGTTGGGGGGAGATGTAGGTAGCAAAGTTTTACTTGTCACAAAAGGTCTCTGCTAAACACATGGCACTACCGCAGCCAAGCTTGAGCAGGTCAACGTCTAAGCCTTAAACGGTGAGACACAAGGCAGCCTTTTTGTCTTCTGAGAGCTCTAGGCCGCGGGCCATTTCCATAAGTACAGTCAAGTATGCACATTATAACATTAGTTTACTGTTTACATTCTTGTGAGGAAAAGGAGGTGCCTCTCAATGAAGGTGAGACGGCTACAAAAATATCTAGGAAAAACGTTACATTTTGTTTTCAGTGGTTATGCATGCTAAAAAAATGAAGACTGATGAAGACTATTGCACAAAGAAAATGTAAGAAAAAAGTTACAACTAATTGCGGATGTTGGTAAAACAGCTCCAGGAACACATCAGAAAGCAGAATAACAATAAGTCTCTTTTGTGAAGTTTAATTGGCTGCAGCAGTTGAACGCCCGATGGTACAAGTATAATATGTTGCTAGTAAAAATGGTTAAGTATGTTTTTCTTGTACAAAAGTGCTAACTGAAAAAACATTATATGACAAAGACTGTGTCTATATAGTGCATAAACTATGCAGTTAATGTGTAGTTTGGATTTGGTGCAAAGTAAGTGATTTTCTTGAGGTTGACATTGAATGTGTCTAATCAATGGCGCATATTGAAACTGAGTGACATTTGTGGTTACCTGGTAACCAGTTAGCCACAGAGCAACATTGAGACTCTAGCCCAGAGGAGCAGCGCTACGAAGAGTACAGTGAGGTGAACAACTTTTGGAGTTATTCAGCTATTCATGGTTCAAAACACAGCCTCCCTCATTCAAACTGAATGAGTTCTTTCTTCACAGGCAGGACTGTCTGACGCAGGAAATAATCAAATCCTGCTTTTGAGTAAACAAATCTCACGCCTTGTTGAGAGCCATTTTGTGCACAAGGACAACTCTCGTCTGTCATTTGTTTGTGTCATTATGTGAATTGAGGCACATTGGTGTAAGTCATAATGTTCATTTCATTTACAGTTAATTTAACAGCATCTCTCATAAACAAACTAAGTAGATTTTAATCACAAACTATTCACAGGTTTTGTGCAAGTTGAATTCCCTTGGGGATTATTCGGTAAGGTTGTTACAGTGTTAAATGCATTTAATCAGCAGATTACAAAACACAAACTTTCAGTGTATTAACAATATTTGCAAGACCTCAAAGAAAGTAATGACCACATTCATTCCCAAACAGAACAACCAAGTAAATCTGCAGACCACCTCCTCCAACACTGGGATATCAGATCATTGGTAGCTATGGTGACGTAACCTGCCTGTAAGGAATGAAAGAGGGATTAGGTGAAGGGAGAGAAAGAAAAGACTTGAGGCTATATTTGTCAGTGTGCAGCTTGGACAAGCCTCACTGTGGTTGGACACAGGAAGGTGGTTACTAAAACGTCATCGGCATTGTTTTCTCAACTTCATCTTATTTTATGTTACTGGGGCTCAGACGGAGCATAATGCATTTATGTTCAACATCTAACTCTTAAAGTGCACTTTAAAGTTGGTGTAAGTGCTCTTAAAGGAATAGTTTGATATTTTGGAAATATTGTCTTTTTAGCAACAGTTCACGTATGTACAGTATACTAAATACCAGGCAACAGCCATGAGACGGTTAGCTTAGCATAAACACTGGATGTCTGGTCACCCTTAGCTACTGTCGCTACACCTGTCGGGCTTTCTGTTCTTGCATACATATATGCAGTTTTCAGTGATAGCAGATTTATCATCTGATATTTGTAGTGATTTTGGCAACAATGGGTTCTTCATTTTAGATGAGGTAGACAAAAGCAGCCTCATTTATTTGCCAACTGAAATGATGGTCTGGCAGATTTCGTCAGCTGTAGCTAGCCAATTAAGCTAACTCTAGCTCAGTGAGTTGGTTTAATAAAAGCTGTTTCCAGCTGAATTTGTAATGTTTCCAGATGAATCGTTTTGAAACGGGAATCCTGTAATACGGTCATAAATGTGCATCTGATGGCTACATACAAGATATTGTGATAAAAGACTGAAGCTAAAGCTTCATGTCCAAGGGGGGGGGGAGGGGGTTAGCTAATGGCCAATTAACACATCGTTTGTTTAATGTGTACAAAAACTGAAGTGAGTATCTTTTTTAAATTTATTTATTTATTTTTGACTGATCCAAGTCCGATGTTTCCCTCTGTTTTAATGGTAATTGAGCTAAGCTAACCGTCTTCTCGCTTAATATTTAGCATACAGGCATGGGTGTAGTGTCTTCTCATCTAACGCTCAGCAAGAAAGTGAATGAGCGTTTCCCACAATGCCAACCTATTCCTTTTATAATGCAAATTGTAAACCAGAGCCTATTTGTTAATATCAAAATACACTTACATTGAAGTAATGGGATTTTCCCAAAATGTTATAGTCACGAACGGTTTTTAAACTTTGATTCAGTTGCATGGATCATGTTAATAAATGGGTGCACAAATAGAGTTAATTGTACTTTTTAATAACAGTTCACATCCTATATGTATATTTTAAACACTGTTTTTGTATTTCACTGACATGCATTATTAGATTTCTTTTTTATTTTAACTACAAGTTTTCCTTCTGTTAACTTTTCATTTCTCCAATGTCATGATGTTTGTAAAAAAAATGGTTTCACACGTCACTTCACATTATGTATTGTTTCATTTTTCTTGTTGGTCTCACCTCACTTCTCTGTTCATTGCTTGCAGCCTCAGTGCGAAGGTCGATCGGAAGTCGAGGTAGACGCGGGCTCCGTGTTTTGAGTAACTGTAGTAGTGAGTACAGCGTTACTAGAACCCTTATGAAAACCTAGTTTGGTTCTACCTTTTCTCTACTTAGTTTACTTAAGCCCTGTCAACACCACCATACAAACGCACACTGTTAAATACTTGTTAGGTAGTAATAGTTGGAATTATAAGGCATATGCCCCCCTTTTTATTTGTTTTTGTGAAAATGTCCACTGAGCATAAAAGTGACCTGATATAAAAAATAAATAATAATAATTCAAATTATTAAGGCATTTAAAGACGCTTCAGGTTATTCTCGTCTGTCTGGTTTAAAAAAAAAAAAGAGTGGAAAAGGAAAGGGGAACAGTGAAAACCTTTAAGCGATGAGGAGGCCAACTAAAAGAGGAGCGGCATGGAGAAAAGTAGAGACGTGAAGTAGAGCCTTAGAAAGGGAGGCTGGCAAGTGACAAAAAGAAATTGAAAGGAGCCAAGACTAAAATTAGTGAGGAAGGGGTGAGGATGTTTCCTAGGAGTCGAAGTGGGACAGGAATGTGCGTATGTGTGTGCATGTCCCTGACGCCTGTGTGTGTGTGTGTGTGTGTGTGTGTGTGTGTCTGTACACTAGCTAAGCTTTGCATTCATTTCGTAAAACATGGTGGCTACTGAGTACAGCTGCTTTATTGAGGCGGAGAACTGTTGGTCTCTTCCTTTAATTAAACACTCACGTACTGAGGCCGAACCTACAATATGTTTGAGCTTGCTGAGATTCTTAACTGGCTTTTAATAACTGATATCTGGGTGCCTTTAGGGTGCTGTTTGTGCTTCACTCGACAAATCTTAGTCTTTGAGAAACGGTTTATAAGAACACAGACTTGTTTCAGCCTACCTCTAATCATTTTGGGCATGATGAATTGAGAAATGTCAGATTGCCAGCCAAGTAAAACAAGCCTGAATCCTAGTTTTTATTGGTGACTAATTCAGATGTTTCACATGCTCAGTGGATGTTTTTAAGAAAATGTAATTATTTTCTGTATTTAAAGCACAGGTTTTAGTCGCTTAAGAAATAGCTTCTCTATACTAATCCCTTCAAAGAATAGAAAATAATAGGAGCTGGAAATGAAATAGAAAAGCAGCTACCACTGAAGATGTGGTGTCATCAATAACAATATCATATTTTAAAAAAGAAACGGGAGAAAATAAGAATTCAAACCGTAAGTTATTTATTTTTCTTCAGCCGTTTAGAAAATGGAGTAACATGGGTTCAGATTTAATATTTGGATAAGAAATGAGGCAACATTTAGAAAAAATACAAATTCCAGTGATACAATTCCCTCTCGGGCATCCACTGACAGAACAAACTGTTAATACAAATATTTGGATGGTAAAATAACATTAAACAGGACTCGCATACGAAATGAACTGTCCCTGAATACTACACACGGTTGAGGGAATCTTGTAAACATATTTATTATTTTAAAATGATATTCAATTTAGTGTGCAGACAGTCGCGTTTACAATATGACTTTATTGTCTTTGTTGTGACCGAAACCTAAAAATGTCAAATGTCAGTCAGTCAGTCAAGCATCAAACTTTCTGTTGATTTGTTCGGGGGGGGGGGGCAATGACCCGTCAGTTTCTGCCCTCGACTCTGCCTCCTTCTGCAGATACACAAATCAAAACACAAGCGCACACGTACACACTTTGCTGCAGGCGTCCCCTGCCTGCTTCGTGTTCACTCACACCTGCTGTCCTGACTAGAAAACCAGAGTCAACGCTGCCAAGACTCAGTCTGGCCTTTTGCATCATTCACTGATTTAAATATGAAGGCTCTTTGTCAGATTTCTCCTTAACTTGTCTTAACAAGACCATGTCCCCTTCATCCCCATCATCACGTCACACGCCACAATGTTGCAATATGAATCCAGGTAGGAAGCGTGGAAGTGGAGGAAGTGTGGCCAAACAAAGCTCGATAGTTCAATTTGTTGTCGGATCACAGACGGATTTAGCCTCTAGGTGGTAAACTGCACCTGTACTGTCACAGTCTTCAGTTCTCCTCGTGTCACACAGCATGCACATGGCTACACATATCACGTAATTTGTATGTTTGCTGTTCTGCCACTGCTTTTCCCTCAGCTGCACCTTTTTTGAAAAAGTGCTGTTTTGAAACTGTGTTCCTGTATTTCGCTTACCTGAGGAGTGTTTGATTTAATTTCCAGGTCATCGGAAACGAAGTGGAAATTCTGGCTTTCAAACTGAGATAAATCCAGCACTCCTTGCTTCCCCTGTCCCCCAAAAACGTGAAGCAATATTTCTGTCATTTATTTTGCCGTGTAGTTTGTTGGCTTTGTTTTTTAGTGTGTTGAATCGTGTTTTGCGGTTCCCATTGCTTGCATCTGTGATGTGGCCTTGTATAACGGTTCCTTCATTTCCACCTCATGTTGCTTCCTTGTTATGATGCTGCTGTATCAGTAACAAGCACAACGTAGTGAGAAACTCTTGAAAGCACTGTTGCTTTAAGAGGAGTGTCGTGCTTTGAGTGTCGTGACAACAAGTGATGCATTGAACTGGACATTGATGATATTAAAGTTCAATTGCAGGACATTTTTTAATTTTTTAAACTTTGGTTAAGTTCTACTTCATACAGTGTAATTCAGCTTCATTGTTTGTTTTTTAAATGCAGTTGCACGTCATTTCATTTCCTTGATCTTTTAATTTAAGGAAAATAGAAATATTTCCTTTTGTCCAGGTCATTGTGAGCACTTAAATACTCTTCACTCCTGTTGTAAATGTTGACTGACTTGCAGTGTAAAGTTGATCTTTCATACAGACCGTGTATTCTCCTATAAGCTCCAAGGATGCCATCTTTCCCATGACTATCCTGTATCCCATCGCTCTTCAGTCTGCCCCAGTGCTCTTGGAAAGTCTTTCTTCCTGCACTTATTTCCCTGTATGACAACTGCTCAAAAAATTGCCTGTATTGGTGTTTTGCTCCATACACCCGTGTCTTCATGGAGTTGTGGTCATTGTGGAAATAAGCACAAAGGGAGACATACTGAGGCCCTATTTGTGTAGGCTTGATATTTGAGTGTGTGTGTTAACAAAGGCTTTTTTTTGCCTTAAGATCATACTTGGCAGTCATGCAGATGATGTAATGCCGCTTTTGTGAATCTCGGCCCAGAATCCATTTAACACAAATGGGGGTTCACATATTTTTCAAAGCCCCCATTTGACTCTTGGAAACAATCCCTTCAGCGTAATTTGAAGTAAAAGGACATTTTGTCAAAATAGGGCCTCAAGACAAGACCACAAACTGGGTGTCCCAAGACTATGAATCTATATTACACATGATCTTTTCTCACTTCTCCTCCTCCGCTCCCCTCAAGGCTCCATCTCGTCCCCGGGGTGGCGCAGGGGGTCTGTGACTCCCCGGGTCACCACCATCCCATGCCCAGGCTGCCAGCACGACATCGACCTCGGTGAGCGCGGCATCAGCATGCTATTCCGCAACTTCACCCTGGAGAACATCGTCGAGCGCTACCGCCAGGCTGCCCGCGCGGCCGTCGCAATCATGTGTAACATCTGTAAGCCTCCACAGCTGCAGGAGGCCACAAAGAGCTGCATGGACTGCAAGGCTAGCTACTGCAACGAGTGCTTCAAGCTGCACCACCCCTGGGGCACACCTAAAGCTCAACATGAGTATGTTGGTCCCACCACAAATTTTAGGCCCAAGGCAAGTACAGTCACTGCCTGGGGAAGGCGTCACTTATCTTTTTCTGTCCTTTTATTTGGTTTTCATGAAGACTCAAAAGAAAATGTTTCATTCAGTTGGACTACGAACATCTGTAAAGAGAAGCTGCAGAGAGTAAAAAAAAGTATAGATTTGACATTTCTCATTCTTTTAAATGATTTTAATTCTGGAAATGTTTGGTAAGGAATCAGATGTTGAAGGTAAATGCAAGCATCTGGAAATCTGTCACTGTCTGGTTTTCCTGATCATTAACGGCTGATCCCTAACTGCCTGTTACTGCTCAATTGATTGGAAATTTGTCTGGTTCATTGATCTTAAAATACCAAGTCTTTTTGGAAACTTTAGTCACTTGCTTTGTCAATATGTTGCATTGCTCTTTCCAAGCAATGTTGTTGATCAAACGGCTAAAAGCTGTCTGTAAAATTCTGAGGAAGATCTTGGCAATAAAAAAAAACACACATGCTGATTTAAATTCTATTTTCAGACATTTCAGGAAATGGCTCACAAAGCGCTGTCTAGATGCTTTTTTTTTTGTTTAGGTCATCTTCCTGTTTCACTTCATCTAGTTTTTGATCAGTATGTGTTTGTCTGTCTGGTTTTCTTCAGTTGTTGTTCTTTTTAATCTCTCAGGTGCTCATGTGTCCAGAGCACGAGATGGAGAAGGTGAACATGTACTGTGAGGTCTGCAGACGACCCGTGTGTCACTTGTGCAAGCTGGGAGGATCCCACGCCAACCACAAAGTCACCTCCATGAGCAGTGCCTACAAGATCCTCAAGGTACCGCACTCAAAACACTCGAACCGTTTGAGATAAGATAGGTTGGCTACTTGTGGGTGTGAGAGTCTTGTTATCTGTGATGATTGAGTAATTTGGAGTGTAAGACAATACTGGCTTACGATAACAAGGATTAAAGTGAGCTTGAACACAATGCCACTGTTGACAAAGGCTTCAAATGGAGTCATGGCCAAATAAAGCAGCACTGGAATGTGGAGTTATCAGTGTTTCTACAATGAAATTGCCAATAAACTATTTTGTCATGGTATTCAGGGTTTTAAATTGTACAATTTACAAGGACATGTTGCCATATGATGCTAAACCCTCGTTTTATCAATGAATATCTTTTTTAGTTTACATAAAAATCCCTTAAAGGCAAAGTGATTCTCAGTTCAGCCTAATCGCACTAGATTTCCACATCTGCATTTTAATAAACCTGAAACTGAGTAAAAGCCTTTTGACGAGTAATGTCTTCGACTAGTGTTGTGTTGCTAAACTATTTAGCATAAAACCACCAGCTTTACCACCCACTGACCTCCCTGAATCTCTCATCTCCTGCTGTAATATTAATGTCTGACCTGTACCTGTGCTGGCACGCACCAGACCCTAGATATCATTCTCTTTGTTTGGAAACTAGAACTCAGGTTGTGCTAATGGGGGTTGAAACTAATTGGTCTCACGTGTGGCCAACAGTGTTTTGGTTTGGCTTATGTGGAGACCAAAATGCCAGGAGATGTTGTTGTTTCAGGCCTGCTTGGTTGTTATGACGGCACTAGGCAACGCAAAAGAACATCGAAACCTCTAACAGAAGAGGTTTAAGTGAAATATATCGAACAGTCATTTAATCTTGTTGGCACGAACACTCCATGCTGGGTGATTCAGCAAGTCGAGGCAGAATCGGTGTGAAATTCAATCTGCTGGTCTGTGTTGACACGGACGCTCTGGTGCTCAATATTTAATGAGACCATTTGCTCCCCGTGATGTTGTGTGCATTGTATCTTCAGATTGTTGGAAGATGTATCGGGTGTCCCGGAAACCCTTGGCGTGTGTGTTCGTTCCTATAATGGTGATAATATAGTGAATGTTGTTTGACATGCTGCACCGACTGAAAGGGGCTCTCGCACTGCGTCACGACAGGGCAACTTTCCATCAGTCAGGAAATACTCATTTTCGCAGTTGTGAAAATTACAAAATGAGAGGAAAATGTTGTGACCCACGTCAGAGCTGATGCTTGGGAATGTGAGCACAAGCAGAAATTGATAAATGTATTCTTTTTTAAATTAAAATGGCACATTTTTAATGAACTTTTGTATGTATGCATGCTGTGTTATGGGCAGATATCCCTCCTGTAACTGTTGTCTCAAGACCTTTTTTATACAACAAAACTTCTGAAAATGCTGCTGATCTTTTCTCTCACTAGGAGAAGCTGGCCAAGAGTATCCATTACCTCATCAGCAAAGAGGACCAGGTCAGGACTCAGATTACCGGGCTTGATCTGCTCATCAATCAGACCGAGGTGAGAGAGCTCACTGCAACTCCCACATCCTCCTTTTTCTTTTTTTCTTTCTTTCACTCTTCTCCGAAGTCTTTACAACATGCAGAGATTTTATTTTCAAATCTTTAATTCACCTCCCTCTATATTGTTTAATACATTTTTTTATTTTATTTACTAAAATATGAAATTGCTCTTCAGTATTTACATTTAACAAAGCATTTACCTGTTCAGTCAAAAGGACTGGATTTGGTTTCTCTTAAAGCCCTTTCTTTAAGTAATAAATTTGTCGGTGTTTGTTTATTTCTCGTGCAGAATACAAATATTTATGTAGCTTTCACAAAACCAGTCTGTGAAGTTGAGGAACATTTACATATTGCCTGTGTACGAACAAGGAAGGACACCAAATGAATAGCATGCAAACCACACCAACAAGGAAACACAAGATTTGCCTACAAGTTTCCCGCATCCATGTCTGAGGGGGGGGGGTTTACATGTGTGCATTGGGGAGGCATTCATGAAAATATTAGATTTTTCTTTGTACCAACTGATGACAAAAGTATCTTTTTCTTAAAGGAAAATGGCCAGCTAGCAGAGCGTCAAGCCAACGAGCACTTTGAGCGTCTGTTTGAGACTTTGCAGGAGAGGAAATCGGAGATGCTAAAGTCCATTGAACAGTCTAGAAACCGACGCCTGGACCAACTCAAGGCCCAGGTATGAAATCCCAAGAATGGATTTTGTTCCTGTCCTCTACATAAATGCATGCTTCCTTTTGTACTAATCCCATTCTTAGATGTAGAAAAATAACTTGGACTTGAGTTAAACCCAGGAATAGTCTTTCTTTAATCAGTTTTTTGATATGTCTGATTAGGGGTGAAAACACATACTGTTCAAAACACATTTTCAAATGATCAGAAATACAAAATGCTACAATGCCCTCACGTTTTATAAATATTCTGCAGGTGGAGGAGTACCAGGGCATGCTGGAGAACAGTGGTCTAGTGGGCTACGCTCAGGAGGTGCTGAAAGAGACGGATCAGTCCTGCTTTGTACAGACTGCAAAGCAGCTACACACCAGGTAGAGCTGGATGATACTGGCACTCATTTTTCACAATATTTAAGCTTAAATGAATTTGTCAGGTGATGGGAATCACAATCCTTTAGAGTGGAATAGTGGGACAGTGCACTTAAGCATCTCTCTGGTATCTTGCAGTTGTCCTCCTTCAACTTAGTAACAGGAAGCTCAGCCAGGCCTGACGGGAATCGTTATTCACAGCTTTCACCACTGAACTGCTGACTGTAAACTGTCAAATTAATAATTAATCAGCTTAGTAATGATTACCAGATATAAATCATAACAAATTGGCGAAGCTAAACCTGATTGTTTAACACGCTGCACAGTCAGACTGAAGTCTCACGTTATGACTCATTTTGTGGGATTGGTTTTTTTTAGCGTTGAGCATCAATCTGATTGTGTTCGGGGGACCGGAGTGTGTCAGGAACACATGAAGCCACGTGCACGGAGGTTAACAAACTCGAGGGCAATTAAGGAGAGACTTGTGACCAGTCAACGCCGTGTGTTAGTGTCTTCTGCTCTGAGCTGACTAATTGATCTCCATTAGCAGCTTTGGATAATCGGGAAACCTTTTCACTCTTGAGAGCATGATACTGTGGCCTATCCAGTTTTCTCCCGTTGACAAGGACTTGCTTTTGAATCCTCTTTTTCAAGTCTTCAAAGTCAATATAAATATAGATACTACCTAAATTACCAGAGAGTACAAGATGCATTATAAATGTTAGAACATACCTGATATAATTTGAGAGGAAAACTTTACCTGCAGTGAATAATGGTCCTATTTGATGTCTTTGGTACTTTATTTGGTGAATTTATGATAATCAAGATGAGCCTCCATTAATAAATATTTGATCATGTTATGTCTGCCTCGTCTGTTTTCAGGATCCAGAAGGCCACAGAGTCTCTGAGGACCTTCCACCCTTCAGCTGACCCCTGCTTTGATGAGTTTGTACTGGACACTTCCAGAGAAGAAACTCTGCTCAAAGAGATGTGCTTTGGTGGAGGTACAACCGATTTTATTGTCCCAGATACAATATTTATGTTGACAGTGTTGCACAAAACAAGAAGCAAATAAAATAAATAAAACTCACTTCCCAGTTTGAATCATGACAATTCACGTCAACAAAATATAGTGACATTTTCTGCTTCCATTCATCTCTAAAGAAGAAGGCAGTCTTTGTTCATGTGTCCTCTAGACCGCAGCAAAACTGGCTTCATAATGTAGAGCCTAACCACTTTTAAAGTTGGTTAAAATGAGCTTGTTCTTTCAAACGAGACATGGTCAGAATAAGCTGTTTGTCATCACCTGTCCATCATGTGCACAGCCCTGTGAACTGTGCTGTGCTAAGAGGTCAGAGGTCATCTGTGGAGAAACTAAATTGGATAAACAACCCATGGTGGATTTTACTGCTCTGTGGAGCTTTTTTTATTATTCTGGTCTGATGATTTACAAATGCTTGTTCTATAAAGGACTGCTCAGGTAGAAGTTTCCCAGGGATGAAATTATGTATAATTCTTTGAAATGGCATACTTCCTTTTTTCCTTTAAATATATATATTTTTTTTTTATTTATAAAAAAGAGAACCAATTGGGATTATTCCACACTATTATGGACATAATGCTATGAGATGGAGAAAGGCAACAGAAGCTCTACCCTCCCAAGATTTGCTGTAAAAGAGCTTGTTAACCATTTCTGCTGAATTTATTTCAAAGAGCTAGAAAGGACTGAACTTTTATCATGTTCAGAACATGTCAGACAGACATAAGGGGAAAAATAAGATCAATAAAAGCTTCCAAGAGCAAAGACCAAAAGTCGACAGATAATTGAGCAGGTTGCAAAAAATGTCTAAAAAGGAAGTGTAGATAATCACGACTAGGGTCACTGAATTATCTGTCAGTGCAAAGTTGCAACATTTGGTCAAAACTTTGATAATTGTCAGATTAAGGTGCTTGTCAACATGGCTTAAATTCCATTTATATATTCTACATATCGTACTGCAGTTGTGCACATGCCAGCTGAACATTATTGTAATAACAGAAGCAGAGTGTGGTGTTTGTTTGTTTTTTTTTGTTTTTTAATGTTGGATCCACCTTACTCACATTCCTGTCTGAACTGCATGATGAGAGGATTGAGAGACTGACTTGTTACGAGTGATGGTTTGATACCTTTGGCTGCGTCTGGCTGAGGCTGGTTTCAAATGCCGTTTTTAGTGTGGCTCGTGTCTAATCTCACTGCGGGGAGAGCTGTATTGAACATCATTGTTGTGGCAGTTTTATCAGTTGTAGTTTGCCAGAGACGGTTGAGTGGTGCCTGAGGTTTGGGGGGCATCCTGAAAAAGCCGATCTGAACCCAATACTGCCCAGCTTATCGCTGAGTGGCAGCTGTGCTTCCAGACCTATGCACTCTAAAAATGACAAAATGATTGAGGGATTAAACGTTGCCGGCATCGAGGACAAAGCGGAGGTCTCTTTGGCGTAGAGCCAGTATCCCTCAAGTGGACGCACCTGAACAACTGACGGTTGTTTAGTGACTGTTTGTGACAAACAAAGCTGCGAGTGACATGAGTGTTTGTTTGGCTGTGGGACTGGAGAGCAGCCCCGTTACCTTGTTTTAAAATCAGTGACGTGAGATTTATCTCGGAGGCTACGGTTTGCTCTGTCTAGACTAATGGACCACTTTCTTTTAGAGTTATCAAAAGAAGAAACAGTTGGTGAATCATTAAACAAATAACAGTGGAGTTGATAGTTTGATAAAGGAAATGCTTTCAATCTAGTGTGTTTTAAGAACATTGGGTACTTGCCAATGGATAAAATGTGTTTTATGTTACTAGCCCACACCTCTCATATGACACAAGTAGAATATTATTATAAGAAGGGGAGGAATTATTGACTTTACACAATGTATGAAACAATTAAATCGCAACAACATACACTGTGCTTTGTTAAAAATGCACAGAATGCTGAGCCATTTTGAAAGACCATTGGGGGAAATTGATCATCCCTATTTCACCATCTGATGAAATGTAAAAAATAATAATGTTTACATGCCTGGGTTGGTGTTTATTTACAGTCTTTGTATTGTGTGTAAATATGTTTATTAGCGTATTAAACCAAATTAGAAAAAACAAACATAATTCTGTTCAAACATCGATCTGATTCATAGTATGAACAGGACATTGTTTGAACTGTTTTTACAGTGTCATCGTGTTGCTTCTTTAGCCTCTCCATACTGGAGAAAATTGTCAGCTGCATCCTTTTGGGGAAAGTGCTGTAATCAGCAGTTGGGTGGCAGTCATTGATGTGCGTCTTTTTAATCTAAGTGGCCTGGTGGAGGTAATGATGCTCTTAGCCTGAGCTCAGAGAGGGTAAAGAAGCTGTAAGGGCATTTGAACGCTGCAGTAATTAAATTGAAGTCTTTCTTGGAACATAATGCAGCAGTGAAGAACCAGTATTGTGTATCTATATAGTACCCCTGAGCTCTTATACTGTTCTTCCATTATACAGGAAACTGAAAACACTTTGTTTAGTTAGGGTGTTTTAAAAAACTTGTGTCCGACACCTTGATGAATAAGTCTCTGCTCAACAGTCATAAACGCAACATAATATCCCTTTTTTTTTTCATATCAACTTTTGAATACGACTTCCAGCCTTGTTACATCTTGTTGCTGGATTTATTGGATTTTGCTCAAAGCGTATAGCTTGTGCTTTTTTTCCCTTTCCTTTCTAGTCCTTTCTTCCCCTCTTGGATAATGACGTGTTTGTGCTCTCATGTTAACCCAGCTGTGGCCCTGCTGCTGGGTTTGACCTCATGCTCTGCTTCTCAAGAGGCTGTGAAAGACCGTGCTGTCAAGAGTAAATGCCCATTTGTCGTCCATCCTCAAACTGTCAGCCCTTCTCTCAACCATTTCCACTTTAAGTCAGTTTTAATTTAATAAACATCCTCTTAAAGATATTACAGCACAGGATAAAGGAATGTTTAGCAGATTTAGAAGCAAATTTTGAAGCAAATGAAACCTACCCTGTTATTGTGTTGTTACAGGGGTTAAGAAGGAATGGCTTAGTTTTGAGTGTTTTGACAGTGCCCAATGGTCAATAGAACAATAGAGACAGAGTTGTATAATCATTTTTTCCATCCACTCCTTGGCAGAATGCTCAGACATGGCAATGGAAACAAAGGTCATCTTTTTCATCCTGCATTATCTAATAATGTCCTCTCTAGAATGTATCTGTACATGAAAAGGCATAGAGCTAAATGACACAAGCTCCATGAAGGAGGCCTGTGCCTGGGAGAAAAAGACTGAGGATTAGCCAAGTGACTTTGGAGGCTCGGAAAGCTTCGCTGCCAGTGGTGAACACCGGTCAGCGAGGGGATTCTTGTCTATATGGGGAAACACGCTTTCAGAAAGAGATTGGGGAATGTGAAAAGCCTAAGAAAATTACAAGGGTAGAGAACTAGAGGGGAATGTTACTAAGAAGAAGAATTTTTAAAGGGCCAGTAAAGAAGCGTGTAGAAAAATTGTAGATATTGGAGAGAAAAGGCAGTGACCTACATGGTTACAGTGATGTGATTCTGTTTCCAGAGAAATACGGATGGGAAGTGGCGCTGTTGGTTATGTAGATGAGTATAAAGTTGTCTAAACAGATTGATACTTCACAGGAAATCCACCAAGAGGAGGGAAAAAATACAATACATGTGAAAGTGGAAAAGAGGTGGTGGTGGGGATACTTTACAAAGTGCATTTTCTGGCAGTGAGTATGTGAAAACCTTAACAGGCTCCATTATGAAAGACCGTCTCGTCCATTGTCCCAAGTGGATAGTCCAGTTCCGGACAAATCTAATCTTTGCCGCACTTACTCTGCTGCTTTTGCTTAAACCCAAGTACTGTACTAAGCATTAAGACACACGAGATTTTACTGGAATTTCCTTGTGTTCATAGTTTTTCCATGTATGCATGAGATCTGTTACATCTTGCTAATCACCAGAACAACAAGTCTTTCAGCATTAACTTTACTGTCATGTGCAATATGTTTTGAAAGCGTGGACAAAACATTTTATTGCCCAATTTTAGCATCTTTTTGAAGTTGACACATTATTTTAGACCCCTTCCCTGTCAAAAACAACTGCAAAACATTATGTCTACCTTTTTAACTTATACTATATAGTCATAATTAATTGGATGACATTTTTACTAACCTGTTATCTTGTTTGTTTTTTTCTTTCTTTTCTTCATGTGCTTCTGACTCCAGTTCCAGACCCTCCTCTGATTGACCTGTCCACCAGCAGAGTCTATAACGAGGCCTCGATCTACTGGCGGCTGTCTGATGACCACTTGCCTACAGATCACCATGTGCTTGAATACCGCAGGTGGGTGCAAACATGCAAAGAGACCGCAAGAGAAGAGCTCCACAGACCAGCTACAGTTATCTGGGGGGATTATTATTATTATTTTTTTATTGCTTGACTAGAATCCTTTTTTTTTCTTTCTTCTCCAGACTCGGGGGCCCGAGCCAGTCCCCGTCCCTGGAGGACGGTGAGGACAGTGGGGTCTGGAGGGCTACAGACCGTGTGTACGGTCCCAGCACTGTGGTGTGTGACCTGGAGCCTAACAGCCTGTACTCCTTCAGGGTCCGAAGCTGCAGGAACTCCATGTTCAGCCCCCACAGCCCTGAGGTCACCTTCCACACACCACCTGCACCCGGTAAGCTTGAGAGGTGTGGTGACATTTCCCCCCCCATCACGAGCATGTGTTGTCTGTCTGTCCTTTTGAGTCTTTAGTTGCACATAAATAGAAAAGGGAATAGGAGGAAGGGTGGTTTTGAGGCAACTTGGCAACGTTGGTTGAGTTCCTGCAGATGAAACGTTGATAATTTAAACTTTGACTGCATTTTTTTTTTTTTTAAGCTAAATCAATTCAGGCTGTGTTATTGTGTATTAATTGACAAGCTGTTATGTACAGGATTAAGCTTCTGACTGAGAACCCTCCCCCTGTTATTGGGCCTCTTTTGGCCAAGACAACAGCTAAGCTCCTCTATCCCCGTTTTACTTCTCGTAGCACGTCTGAGTGTTCTGCATTGGTCTCGATTATCAGATGACCGATTATTCAGGTTTTTTTAATTTTATTTTTTATGTTGAATTCTCTTATAGCATGCACGGTGGAGGTAATGAAGCACAATGACGTTTTAGTTCATCACCATGGTAATGGCTTTTGTGTTTCAGATGGTTGAAGCCAATATAGCTTTTGTCTTAAGTATGTGGGTGTTTGTACAACGTGACAGCTTGGAAAAGAAACCTGCAGTTGCATCTGTTGCTAGCATTTTAATCTTCCCTGACAGACGCAAGGTGGAATTCATTAAAAATGAGCAACCCCAGCCATCTGCTAAACTTGGATTCAAATTGTATCCTCCCAGTAAGGGACTGTGTCACTTTGATTTATTTTACACTTGGCCATCAGCACATTCTCATTTTGGACACCTTGCGCCGATTTATACATACTGCAAGTGTAACAGTCTGGGGTTTTGACATGATTCTTTCTTTCCCCTCCCATGAGGGGAAACCACATCAGAATCAGACGTCACTCACTCCCTGATCTGATGTGGCTTTGATTTGTGTATGCGCAAGCCTTCTCACTTGTGTTGTGAGTGGAGCTTACACATTCCTGTGCTCTCTGGTTCGTGTAAGACTCAGTGGATGGATTCACTGTGCGTCAGTAATGGGGTGAAGTTTCAGGCCAGGGTGACGCGCGCACACACACAGCTACTCATGACGAAGCATGAGGGGGACACAGTGTCAGACTGCTGCATCAGTAATGTTTGTCCCCATTTTTCTTTAATTACCTACTAAATGACTCGTAGGATTAATTTATGGTACTCTGCAATTGTCACGTTATTTTGCAACATAACGTAGCTATCAATTTTCCATATATGAAGCAATTTCACCCGAGCAGACTGGTTATTTTTGCTGAACAGTACACACAACCGGTGTCTGTGAACAAAAACAATTCGGTCAACATTTCCTCGTTAGAGAATACAAGCTTGTATGTGCCAAAAATGGATAAATGAAGCCAGTTTGCTTTCGTTTTCTGACAAGGCACTTTCATGTGGTATTACATTTTAGGCTTCAAATTTAACCCGACGCGATCTTTTAGTATCATTGCATCCTAAATACGTAACTTCACCTAAATCTGCAACTCACCCTTTAGGCAGGCTTATGCCATTATCATTATCATGGCCTAGTTTTTGGAAGGACTTTGCTAGACACATGCAAATTAACTGGTCTTCCCCAGCGTATATCTGATTGCATTGGATGGTTGAGTGAACAGGCATAATCATGTTGGCCTCTATGTATCCTGGATTATGGTAATTGTGGTCTTTGGCCCATAAACTACTTATAGAATGCATTTAGTTGCATACAGATGAGGAATATGAACGACAACTGCACATAAGAAATGAGGATTGTGTTTCATTAGGCTGCTCTACTTCATGGCGTGATGATGATGGGAAGTAGGTCTTTGTAGCGCTTAAAGATTGTGCTGTAGCGCCCTCATGTGTCAGCTCTACGCAGTTCTAAACTGCTCCGTGCAGTATTCCCTTACAAAGGGAATAAACCACTGCCCTTTACACAGGTTTTTTAAACATTTTTTTTTTACTTAATACGTTTTGTTTCCTCCCCTACCCTCTCTGGTTTCTTCTGTCTCGTGTTCTCCTTTTTCTCCACCTTCAATTGTTTTGTCCACCCGTCTTTCCTTCTGTCTTCTCTCCCATTTGTCCAACCCCCCCGTCTCTTCACATATAGCTTTTGGCTTCCTGTTCAGCGACAAGTGTGGCTTCAGCACGGAGCGGCTCATTCTAAACAAGCGACGGGACACTGTGGAGAACGTAGCGGGCATGGCCTTCCTCCTTGCAGCAGACCGCGTGCAGACAGGCAGCTACATCGGACTAGACTACATAATTGGGGACACGGGCATCTCTCAGGGAAGGTATGCCAAAAACCGACAACACTGGGACTTTGTACAAAGAAGCCGTGTCCAGCAGCACACTTAATTTGTTACATAACAAATTACTGTTGGGAAGTGAGCCTCCGTGTAAGGTTTTCTCTAAAGACAAACGAGCTGTACACGCATTAACCATTTAGAGTAACATCAAGGCAAAAATGACAAAGCACAGGCAGTGTAGCACACAATATGGAGGCATATAGGTATCTTGCTCATTAGACATCAATATCTCATGCTGCCGGGATATAAAATATTCAAGAGAGAGTAGAGATAGATTTTTGAGCACAGGTGGTAGGAATATTAAATTGTCCTTTCTGTACCACATTTATCAACCTGCATTTAGAGAAGTGATGTTTCATTCATTACTGCGAGGGGATTTTTGTACCTAGGATGTCGGGGGACAAGAAAGAAAATGAGTCAATCGTTCATCATAATTTTCGGTTCTGCAGTGGAAAAATGGAAAGCGTTTGTTTTGCAGACACTACTGGGCCTTCAAGGTGGAACCGTACTCTTACATGGTTAAAGTTGGAGTGGCCTCTGACTCGAAGCTGATTGAATGGTTTCACAATCCCAGAGATACCAGCAGTCCAAGGTCAGTTCAAGCACGTCTCTCTGCGCATAACACACAGCTATCATTTACACTTTGTCCATTACCAATGGACATTTGGGGAACTAAAACTAAATTGTAAAAACATTCTTGTTTATCTTTACTTTAACATACCTGACTGCAACACACCGAGACACAAAGAAACTCGGTACAGCGATAAGTGTGTTTGAGTCATACCTAATCCTCTGATGTAAGAGAACCAGTATAAACTCGTAAAGGGCTTACTCACAGACAAAGCCTGCCTTCTCACTGGATCAGCTCATGTAAAAGTGTTTAAAGGGACATGTTAATTACGCAAATACATTTTAATTCTATGGCAATTACTTTTTTTTTTTTGAGAAAACGCCTGGAAAAATAAATCTTGCATTATTTAAATATTCATCTCAGACAATGACATGTCTGTTTTTTGTAGGGTTTTATTTATGTTAAGTTAACATGACTCTACAAATTCCAACATCTCTGTATCTCTATCAAACTTAACAATAGAGATGAAATGATCAGTCGATTGACAGAAAATGTATCTGTACCAATTTCATAAATCCGTTAATTGCTGGGAATTTCCCGGTTCAAACCCCTTTCCTCACACACTTGGGGTGAATTGGGGAGACTCATCACTCTGCTTTCTGCTTTCACACACAATTATTCCTGTGGCTTTGACATGGTTTCAAAACCATTGTAACAAACTGTCCCTCTTCTTCTTTCCTTCACCAGGTATGACCATGATAGTGGGCACGACAGTGGCAGCGAGGACGCATGCTATGAGCTCTCCCAGCCCTTCACCCTCCTCACCCTGGGCATGGGCAAACTCTTCATCCCCAAGGCTTCTTCGTCCTCTTCCGTTTCCACGGCGAACGCAGCGCCCGGTGACCCTGGCAACCGCGTGCTTCCCATGCCACAGCGCTTGGGAGTATGCCTAGATTATGACGCAGGCCGTGTGTATTTTTACGATGCCGACACCATGAGGTGCCTTTATGAGAGGCAGGTGGATTGTTCGGGCACAATGTATCCTGCTTTCGGCCTCATGGGCAGCGGCAAGGTTCAACTTGAGGAGTTCATTACCGCTAAGAGACTGACCTTCTGAGGAGGGATGGGAGTACATTGGATGCATCCGGACCTGAATCCATTTAATCTTTGGCATGTTCTGAAAAGAGCAGGTTTAATTGACAGGGTAATGGACTACAATCCAAACACTTTTTCTGAAGGTCGGATGTGATCAGGGCCTTTGGTATTAAATGTGAATATGGGATCTCGGCCAGAGACTGGCCTATTGAGAGTTGGCATGCATAATGTATGATCCACACACAAGAGCATGACACTGAATATTAGTGTTTACATGCAAAGCTCTACAGTGGTTGGTATATGGTATGTGAAAGGTCTCCTCTACATACCAAAGTCCTCTGTATCTGTTAATTGTATTTGACCTGGTTTTAATCAACCAGCTATGATCAGCTGGTAATGTAGTGGAATGGGCTGCGAGTTAGTCTGCAGCTACTTTAAATCTTTGTTTTTAACAGGAAACGCCTTCAAACTTACACTTACACTTCCTCTTTTGCCAGGTTTACATTTATAGATTCTTTTCTGTGTATCAATTATTGGGTGATCTTTGTTTCTTTGGCTCTTTTCTATAACTATTTGTCTAAACGTAGCAGCATAGGCTGAGATGTAATCTTGGTGGACCTGAGAGCCTTGTAGCTACTTTGAAGCTAGCGCCTTCGTGCCTTTTTTCTTTTTTCTCTATTTTTTTTGGGGAAAGTGGGTGACTTAATTTGCTCTAGCAAGCAGATGTTGGTGTCATTGCACAAGCATTATGGGAATAAATACTATGTGCGTTTTTACTGTAGGTAGTTTTATCACACTGGTGTCAAATTGTTAATAGTAGGCCTATTCATTATGACCTCTTAATTATGTTCTCATGACTTTATCACAAACACTACTTTTCCTCCTTGTCACAGTTATGTTCAGCTGTTTTTGCACAATATGATGAAAGAAGCCTTGCACATGGTAACATTTACAATCACATTTTGATCACTACCTAGTTCGCTTTTTTTCACTTTAATTGTTGTAGACACAATCAGCACATTGTCTTACAGTGACTGTCACACACGTTCACCTTGTACTAACCTAAACATAAAACCTGGACTAAATACTTGGATTTAAAAGCCTCTCACTGTTTACACAACACTGAATGTGACTTTCAACATCATAAAACCAGCCAGGTACCACAACACCATGTACTTTATGTCTGCGTCAGTTTGACAGCTGCAAAGTCACTACGAGGCAAAGAGTGTTGGTTCTGTTGCCGACTTAACTGCAACACAAAGCTCTGTGGCCTATCATCCTTTAAACACAGTTTAAAAACAAACATTCAGGTTCTTACAAAAAGTGCTATCACAAAATACACTGTTCAGTACCTTCTTTTTACTAGTAAAACCACAGTTTACTTGCAGGTGTAGCATATTAGTATGTCACTGGAGAGTGTTCACAGACACCTAAGTGGGTTGATTGTCTTTTGATTAAATTATCTCAGATATTTAAGTATAAAGACCGTACAAGACAAAGGATAAGACTGTTTGCTGGGTAGTCACACTTGGTTTTTGTATAGTGTATACTGTATATGTGCCTCCATGGGTTTGTTTGTACATCCATGTCCATTTTGATTTCTGGAGGGTTAGGGTAAATCGGTGCGTGTGTGTTTTCTCAGGTTTCTGGCCCTGATTGGGGCCCAATGCTACCTACCTCTATCTGTCAGGCCTGGAAAACCTTAACTACTGTACCTTTCCTCACAGAAACAAAGTTTGGTTTGATTTGCAGCTTTGTCCATAAGTCAGTTCAAATTATCCGCCTTCTCTTTAACGTCAAATAATAAGCTGTTCTTACTAAATGTTTGATTTTTAACTTCCATGTACATATTAATCCAGAGTATGCTATTTTCAGTGAAATAAAGTACATCTTAAATGTTTTAGTTATTAGTTTATTGTTTGCTTGTGAACTTGAAAGAGATGTGTATCACTAATGGTAGAAATTACTTTAATTACCCTGTTTGGCTGCCTTTGTCAAGGGAGTGTTTTTTCAAATGGTACTAACAACCTTTTTTTTTTTTTTGTGGTGTTGGTTTGATAAGTCACTTTATTTTAGTTATAAAGTGTGGAACACGTCATGGGTTTTTCTTTTTGGGTTAAAAACAAATTAATAAATTCATGCTCTTACATTTAGCTGTCTCAAAATTAAATACTGGACTTCTGTGATTAAATTTTTTTTCTGTTTTCACATGTTTGTCAATTATTTCCACTCCAATCCTCACTGACCTGAAGCCTGATTCCTGTATTTTAAAACGGACTGTTTCAACATCCTTAAAACACATCTATACACGTATGAATTTGCAGGGCAGGATCACAGTTTTATTTTTCATCACAGAATGTATTCCTGTTGATTACTGAACAAACAGCTGAATGTTCTTGTTTTGTTTTCTTCTATTGGCTTGTTCCACTCGGGGTCACAGCACAGTTGTATGTAGTTACAGAAATCTGCTAAAAGGCTTGCAATCTCAACATCACATTAACATGCATCCTTGCCCGCTTAGTAATGAATTTAGAACCAAATATGTTGCAGGCTGGCTCGCAATCTAATTCCAAGCTAGCACTTTAAAAACTGTAGCATGTCAGCAACTGTTTGGCTCTGCAGGTGTGTATAATACGTGTGTGTGCAATATTATTCAATAGGTTGTAGAATAAAAGATGACCGTCTAGGAAGACATAAGCCTATGAAGACAATTTGCACTGTTAATAGTTTAGAATTTCCTTTTGTAGTTTTAAATTGGCTTTTTCTGAATACAAAGTGAATTTTAAACTACTTGGTTTGTGAATGTTTTATTTTTCCAATAAAAAATTCTGATCTCTAAATTAATGACAGTGCATTTGTCCCCATGTGGTTTCTCCAGAGGATGTGGTGTGTAAGTGGTGGGTTTCTGTATGTGTACTATGTAAAGATGTGGAAATATTGTTTTTTTTTTCTGATTCCTGGAAACGCTACACTTTTTAAATTGCTGTGTTTGGATTTCATCAAATAAAGTGTTTTTAAATCCATTTTGTGTGTTTTAATATTGTGCACTTGTTGAGTTAGTAGTATAGTAGCATGTGCAAATGTTCAGGCAGCCTGTTCATTACCACTTTGTAAAACAACCAACTGTGTCTATTCCACAGTGCCCAGATATGCAATCCTTAATCTTTAGTTTCTTTAAATAGTTCATGTGATGAGGTGTGTTTATGCATGTCATTCTTTGTAGCTTCAATGGGACATTTACTGCCAGGAGTGGTGTGTTGATGTGCATTACACATAAAACAAAATGTGAAAGGTAAGAGGCATGCAGAATTCATTAAGCTCGGGAGCAGTCTACATACTGCCAGTTATTTAATTGCATTTAATCTTCAACCTCACTATTTTTGACAAATTTTGTCACAATACACTTCGTTGTTACAGTGTGTATATTTGGTATATAGTATGAAGTAGCTTTTAGTTTTGTTTCTTCATGCTTCATTTTGTATAAATAGCCTATATAGTGCTCTAGTTTCTATTTATTTTTATGTTACCTGTCTATTATCTTAGTTATTTCTGCAGTGATACTTCAATTTCCACGCGTCAGATTTATCAAGTTTATCTTATACAATTCACAGCCCACATGTTAACATACCAAATGAGAACAAATTGCCATTTCAGGGATGTAAAGTGAATACCAAATCCCTTCATAATGCTGCAGTTTAAATCCTAATATTTAGTGTGTTATGTATGAGAAGAGTCGAGTTTATTTATGATATTCGCCAGAGAAAGATTGTCCATCCATCCACCTGCTGAAGGATGCTGAGCTGTTGGAGGAGGATGGAGGAGGAGGATGAGGAGGGGGCGGAGGAGGAGGAGGGACGTCACGCTGTGCACGCTCGCGGCCTGTCGTTGCAACGCGGAAGAGACGAAAGGAGGAAGAGAGACTCCACGTCACTGAGGTGTCAGTGAATCACAAGGTGCTACCTCAGTACGACTTCAGTACCATCGTACAATTGCACATATCCTCGCGTAGGCTATAAGAACTCGTATGACCGCAAAGCGAAGACATATTCAGCCGTTCGTGCAGTGTGCGGCCTCGGTACAGACACTGGGAATCCGCTGAAGGTAACGTACGCGTTAACGGACGGCTGTGTGTTTGTGCGCTACCTGCTAGCACAGCCCGGCTGAAACACCGGACTGAGCATGCTACCGTGTTTCCTCTGAGCACCGGTAACCTTTGCCGCTGAAAGAAAGCGGTACACCGCGTTGTTATTGCTATAACGTCTCCTGGAGCACTGGCGCGAGAGTGTCAGTGAACTGTTCGCGGCTAGCTAAAGCGCAATCTGGATTTAAGGTCGTCAGGCGTTGTTGACGTTTCGCTCTGACAGTTGTTGATGTCCCGCTGGCTTTGCTGCTGGTTTCATGCGTTTACATCTCTGCATGTCACCTCATGCAGACTGCATAACCTGATAATTGGCTAGAGCTTATTCGTAGACAGAATCAAAAGCAACCGGGCCCGTTGAACAGTTGTAAGAACTGCTGGCGCAGTAATACTGTAAGCACACAGTAACAACATGCTAAGGCCCATTCATTGTTGTGATTGTGATTATGGAGCTTAGGCATAGTGTAAAACACAGAGTAACCCCCAATCACTAATGATTACAAGGTGCCACTATGTCAGCAACCATTGTAAATATAAGAAACATATTTGTCAGGAAGACCTTAAAGGGGCACTCTTCAGAAGATCAGTGTTTTTGTTACAGTTGTAAAAATTCTTCTGTGGCTCTGGAGCTTTGTAAAGTCTGAGTGAATAGGCTATCTGGGCTTGGGCACTGGGTCTAAAGATGTCTAACCCAAAACCATTTTAAGCCACATGTGCCCTATGAATATCCGTTCCATCTCCCATTCACTTCAACCGAGTAGAAACACTGCTGCGCTTGCTGTGTTTGCAGATGGAGAAGTCATTATTCTAGCCATGGCACTGTTTAGCACAGTAATCAATATTTATGTATTACCCCGATTGTGATATCACATTCCTATACAACCTACTTGAGTTCAATACTATGACTTTAGCTTACTATGAATTTAGTTTCTGTTGTCACTTTCACCTAATAAGAATTTTAGTCTATTCACCGTCTATTACACATCTGAGACACACTTCTGTGTGTTTATTTAAACTGAAATATTGTAATTGTCTGCTCAGCAGATTTATTTAGTCATTTTCAGCCACTCTCCATCCCAGCATTGTCTGAGTGAGACAATTGCATCCTGTATTACTGGTTATAATTGTCTAATTTATTGTTAATCTGTTTCGGCATGATTTTGTCTGCCTGTGTTGTCAAATTGGTGACTATTTGCCTATTTGCAGCATGTTTTCAAATGTGACCTATAGTTGTGAAAGGCCCTGCTTGTGTTTTGCTTGTGCTTTGTCTATTTGCATGTGCTTTCTCAAAGCTGCAGTGTGCTGAGCTCTCTGCCACCGTGTCTTTCATTGTTAACACATACGCCATCCAAATGTCAAATTGATGTTCATATTATGGGATTTGTAGTCTGAATTAGCAGAGGTTTTTAGTCTGCAGTTATGTGTCTCTTTAGTGGCCCCATACAAAATGGCTGTCATGTGTTCAGAGTAGAAAGGTTTCTGTTGAGCTGAAGGTGAGATTTGTCATTAGAGTCCGATGGTTAAAAAGACGTCCTCTTGCTCAAGATAGCGTGTTGTTATGACCACAAAACACTTGATGTAGCATAGATTAAGTGAAAATATATTAGTCATCATGTGGGAATCTGTTTATTGTAATATGGTGACTTATATATAGTTTATATTTGTGTTTCCTTGTCTTTTCATTTTCAAAGATAGCTCAATGTATTTGTATCTGTTACGTGTTTCAAACTAACCACATTACCACTGTTTTCCCTCATAATGTGTATGTACATATAACCTGATTCAGGTAATGGCGTACATATTGTATATTGCCACATTAAATTGATGTCTTAATATACATGTATTTGGTCAAAAACATTGGGATATTTTATTTTGACGATATCACCCACCCCCGTCAATGAAGCAAGCTGAAAATACACACCTTCTGAAAGTAGACCCCCCCAGGGTAAAATAAATACTTATGCCTTATCAGTCACCAGGAAACTGTGAAAGCTTGTATGAACCATACGTTTTCTGTATTCAGTCAGTACTAAGTACGGCAGTTCAGTGTTGCCTAATATGTAATCCTCCATAGACTATTATGGTTTGCATGTAACAAGCAGTTACTGTTGTGAAAAAGATCCCACTGAGAACTTGTTTTATTGGAAACACCCAGTTATTCACACCTCAAACACACCTTTTATTCTTTGAAAGTGACAGATAATCATGTGTCAGTGTACAGCTGCACTGAGGTCAGAATTTGGACCCGTATATTAGCCTTCTGATTTATTATATAACTAGTGTAGGCTTAGGGCTGTAGAGTGTGTTGATAAGACAACGCAAACTACACAGCAGTGCGGGAATTCAAGACTTCAAGCTACGCTGGTTTATTTGTTATTTGTTTATTTGGCATATGTTGTGATCATTAGAAGCACGGCAGGGGGTTCCCCTGAACTCCTAGAGCTATTGATTTCAAAACAATGCATTACCAACATAAAAAAATAGATTTTCTTTTATCTTCTTAACACTGCACTTTGAGAAACAGTGGCAGTGAATGTTTTTGTATCTTCATGGCTGTTAAAAGTAGCTGATTTATATATATATATATATTTATATTTATTATATTTTAATAATAGGCCAAAACCTGTTTCTGTTGCAACTGGTACCGATTGGCATCGTGTTATTTACCCATCAACGTTAGCAGCGTTTCTTTTGTGAGCATTTGACCATTTGGGCTCACTGAATGTTGAAAGCTGCTTGAAAATGAAACCACTGAAATCTTCAGAAAATGAAGCGCTGTAGAAACCTGCAGGTGTCTGTAAATCTTAGTGTTGTATATTCATCACGTCCACTCCGAATGTGCTCAGTTTATTTCCGTCAATTTCCACATTCCACAAGTCCACATTGAAATGGAAGTCAGGCAAACACACAGCAAATAAAATGAAAAGTGTGTTTGTTATTCACCACTGCAGCGCTATCACTAACTGCAGCATATAGCAAAGGGAAGAGGAACTGAGATGAGGGGAAGTTTTGCTTCTCTATCACTTCTACTTTTGCAGGGAGGAAGTAAGCACCTGCTTCAGTGCAGCACTACTTCTCTTTTACCTCTTTTTGTAACCTTAAGCCTGGGAAGACTTCCCGTGCACTGTATCACTCAGGGATTTTATATTATACTGACGAGACGTGTTTTATTTCAATTACACAGCTGCATTAGGTCATTATGCACAGTACCATAATGCCACATACACTTGTACGTATGTCTATTAACAGTTGGCCATTTAAATTAAAGACATCTCTAAATAGAGCTTTCTTATTACCAGTGATTGGTAAGGGAAATAACACAGGCGTTCTCAATCTCTGCCTAATTAGTCGGGTGTCTTATCTTGTCGTAGTGATTGAGGTCAGCGTGCCACGACCTGGTCAGATGGCTGCGTGGTGGAGATAAGAAACTAAACGCCACTGAACTGTCGCTCATCCAAAAAAAGGAAGTGTCAAATATCTTTCAGAGGCTGCTAACCTGCAGTTTGACTTGCACAGACAGATCCAGGACAGACAGGTAAAGCATAGCAGCCTTTTGTCACGTGTTCGTATATAATTTGATTGTTTGTCATTGTTGCAAAGGTTATTGGCCTCCACGATATTTATGGACTCTTTTATATATTACACCGAGGTAACTTGGAATTAAAATAGGAACGGTACCACTGTGTATTTAGAACTTGATCAAATTTACTTTCAAGGAGGTGACACACTCATAAGCTACTTCGGTAAGGGGTGTTAATGTAAGCTTATTACACAGAGATCGAAAACAAAAGACTTCAGGAGCTCTCACAGAGGCGGCTTCTTCAACACTGCGAGGACTACATAGTGTCTGTTTGGCAAAGTAATTGCAGAAAAGTGAGTATTTACCGAAATGAACGCCTCCCTTTGGTCGGATCTTACAAGCAATGAAACAATAACACTGCTTGCAATGCGTTTACATAGAGGCGTGTTGATTGTAGAACTGAGGCACCGCCTTGTTTTCTCTAATGTTTTACTCTCAAAGACGGACAGCGTAGGTGAGAGGGTAGTTAATATTCCTGATGTAGTCCCAGGACAGGACACTTTTGTCCAAGATTCCAGTAGAGCTGAACAATATGCAAAAACATATCACAGTGCTATTGTTTTGACAAATATTGTCATTGTGTTGTGAGTCACAATTTTAGTGGGAATGATAATTTTTGCATTTCATTTTCACTGAAAAAATTATAAAAATGATGATGGCGTGAATTTTGATGGGGTCTGTACCAAACAGACAGGTTCCCTTACATCTGAATAATGTGATTTGTAGGATGTATGTTGCACCACAATGCTTCATTTATATATATAAAAAAGAAAAAGCTATGCTGTGACACATTTTACTTTCGTCCAAAAATTGCAGATTTTTCAATTCTTTCATGGATCTTTTGTCTCAGATGATACTCTTTAAAAAGGTATTTTTTGCCTTATTCTGTATGTTTTGCTTTCAAACAAGTCAGTAACTGATGTAATCGATACATACACACACTGCCTGGGAGCACAGAGTAGTAGGACTGTATCAGAATCAGCACTTTTTATATATGAGTAGTGAGCCCCACGGCAAACACTTACATAAACCTCTCCCCCCACACTTTCTTTTCCCTCTCTCTGGCTCTCTCGCTCTCGCTCTCCCTCTGGGTCTGTCCCGTCTCTTCATGATTTAGCTGTCAGACAAAAGTGAATTGTAATATGTGGCGTGTTAAAGACAGGTCAAGCCTCCAGGTCTCATGCCTGCAGTAATCACATGCATGCACAGACTTTCTTTACATCAGATAATGACTGAACTAGGACATATCATCTTTGGGGCTTAAGCTCCGTGTGCCTGACTAACCTTTGTGTTTTGGTACACGTCATGTTTTACGTCATCATAAATATGAGAAAAAATGACTGTGATGTCTCTGTGATTTTAGTGGAATATGTCACAAGGCAGGGAGATTTAGGGTTAAAAAATTGCTCGTTGACTCAACGACAAATTCAGCTTCTCTTTCTGTGACCTTTTCACGTCCTTGTGATAGCATTAGCCCTTTATTATAACCTTTATCCTTATCATGTTTGGATGTACCAGAAACAGAACAGCATGCTGGGCATTTGACTGTAAATCACCAGCGAAATCAAGTGAAAATGTCTTATGAATAGATTTCTATATTTTGAATAATATTTAGGTTTACAGTTGAAGTGTTCTGATTGAGGTTTAGTTTATATATATATAGTGTTAGTTTATTTGTTAATTCAGACTCTACTGCATATATGTGGATGCCTGTAAACAAATGGGTTTTTAGTTATGCAGTGATTACAACATGCAAGCAGTTTGGAAGCACACAGCTTTTGACCGTATCCAAAGTAAAGGAAATATTTCTGTACTGCCTGCTGGATACTGTTGGAATAATGAAAGCTGAAATAAAACGACAGCATCGAGTTTTACGCACCATAGCACACCAGTGGATGTACGAGTCAGAACCCTTCTACTGCATTGAAAGCAGCGGCTTAATAATGAAATTGAGAACAAAGACCTGAAATTTATACAAATATAAAGGAATAGAAATTAGTTTTATGTTTTGCTTTTTTTAAATCTTCATACAGGTATTTTGAAATGTTTTCATCTGACACACTTCACATGGAGATAGTCTAGCAGCAACAGGGTAAACAACGCTGTTTATATTTACGCATATATTACTAGTGCCTGAATAGCACAAATCTATCAGATGTGACACCACCATTCGGAACGGAGGCATCTGCAGGGTAAAGATGCAGCAGTAACTTGTTTTGACTCATTCAGTGTGGGATATGTGAGATTTCTCACTTCAAACAGTCTGTATGCTCAAACTCCTTGTATTGATTTATTTTTTAAATAGTAAAATACCATGTGCTCTTTCATTTGGTTGTGTATGGGTCCAGCATTTGCTTCGAATCTTAGTGAATGTGAACAATCACTTTGCTATTTGAGATTTCTTACCTGACACAATATTACATGTTCAAAGTTGTGAATGTCACAATTATTGAGTGCCTCATCACTTAGCAACGACCTCTTCTTTTTGGCCAGGTTCTTCTTTGGGTACATGTTGAATGTGAATCTAACTTGATGCATGTTATATCCGTTAAATCTTTTTTGTGTTTTTTTTGGTTTGTTCCCTCAGAGTGCCCCGCTGCCTCAGCTTCTAGATGGGTGAATCAGGCTCACGCCGTTCCACACTTGTGTCCCGCCTGCCAATCTTCCGCCGCAGCAGCAGTAAGAGGCAGGAGTCTCTCCCCTCCTCTCCGTCTTCAGGCGGAGTGGGAAATGGCGTCCACAGCTCGTCGCCCTCCAGCACCAACTCCAGTTCTGGCAGTACCGGGAAACGCCGGAGCCTTTTCCGCACCCCGTCTCTCAGTTTCACCGCCAAACGAAACAGCGAGCCGCGTGTCCAGCCCATCAACCTGAACCTCACACCTCCGCTGACGCAGGCCACAGACGCGAACGGAAACAACCAGCAGACGATAACAACGTCATTTTCCACGGGGTTCAGCGATGGTGGTGGACGCCCCAAGTCACGCCACTCATTTGGGTTTGGCAGCCATAAGAAGAAAATCACACGCTCACAGACAGGGGATTTTGAAAAAGCGTCCTCTTCCTCCTCCACAGCCAATCGGAATGTGTTTATAAACTGCATCAGCGGCTCGGGGGCCAATGAGGGCGACGACTCCGGGTTCCTCGATGACTACAGTGGCGGCAGTAATAACAAGCGGTCATCACGCCAGAAGAAACAGCTGCTGCCCAAATCTTTCTCAGCTCACCACCGCTTCTCCCGGAACTCTGATCACCCCAGACCTCCAGAAGTGAATCTGGAACCTCCGAGCTCTGCCACCATCACTCCAGGGGCCGGAGGGCTCACCCCGGGGTCATGGCCAGGCGAGCTGCTTGGTGCCGGTGGTGAGAGCTCACTCCAGTCCCCTATGATATCAGAGGACCGAACCACAGCCATCACCCCTTCAGAGTTCATCCCCATTACGGAAGATTCTGTATCCGAGGTGGATGCTCTGCCAGCTCCCAGCCCCGAATCTGGTTTAGCCCCAGGACCTGCGTCCATGTCTGGGCTGGCTACTGACACGGCTCCACCTGACCCCCCACCTGCTCCGGAAAACTTCAGTGTGGCTGTCTCTACCTCCCAGGTACTCTATCATCTATCAATCATCTAAGGGGCTTTTGAACCAAATGGGTTAATCGGAATAGACATACAGAATGTTTCATGTTAAAAAGTTGCTTGTCATCAAAGTGCAACAGCGTGAGATTCATGATAAAAGTGCTAAATTTTGACAAGTGTGCCCAACTATCTGGACAATAAATCTTTTTGCTTGAACAAACAGGGATTTATATGTAAAAAGATGGACGACATAACTGCGTCAGGAACAGACAATACAACCACAGGTGCCCTTGGGTGTCAAGAACAAAACCCAGAAAGGAGGAATATTTATGACCACTGTGTGGAATTGTGTGAAATGTGCCATAAAAATTGAGCACCAGGCATGAAAAGTCCTTTTTATTGAAAGAGCTAGTGCATGAAAAAGAAAACCAACGCATGTCTGCAAACTGCCCTCCACATTTCACACCTTTGTGCTCACAACTTTTCCTCTTTCAAAGAATTTATGCTTATTTTATTTCCTGGTAAAAGAGGGAACTCCAGAAAGGAAACCATTTACCCAGTATAACATTTGCAGAGACAAAGCTCTGTACTTAGGCCATTGAAGAATGAATACTGTATGACTGCTATCTAAACATGCACAGCGCTGCCTGAAGACACAACTATCCACCTACTAAATGAGTTTTTAAGTGGGTTCTCCCTTCTGTAAATCTTTTTGCCTCATTGGCATTCATAGTTCTTGTATTTATAAACCATACTGAAGCATGGTCTGTTTTTACACATACTCAATGAAATTTCCCTTTCTCAGGTTTTCTTCACTCCAGCCCAGTCCAGCACCGAAAAACCTTTACTCCCTGACACCAGCACAGCCAACAACACGGACTACGAGACTGCCGTTTCCCTCTCGGAGCCCGAGACAGCCGTACCCTGCCTGCCGCTGCAGGAACAATCACTGGAAGAGAGGAAGGAGAGGGAGGAGGAGAGGAAGGAGAGGGAGGAGGAGAGAAAGGAAGCGGCGGAGGAGGTGTCCGCGGAGCAGAGGAAGGAGCCGGTGGAGGAAAGGAAGGCAGGATACCACACAGAGACCACAAGTGAGAGCGAGGCCTGTGTGGTACGCAGCGAAGGGTGTCAGTCTAACCCAGAGCAGTCAGAAAGGAGGGCGAGAAACACGCTCTCTGCTCAAGAAAGAGGAAGCTTCTGCGGCTGCCACGAACCCAGGTCCTCTCACTTGAGAAAACCACATGCAGGTATGAAACTTGTGCAAAAGCTAGAAGGTAAATCACAGATTTACACACACACACACACACACACACACACACACACACACACACACAAATATAATTCGCTAGTGCTCACTGGGAGTTACAGGCCCTGGTTGATCCCACTGCGACACACAGACAGGCACAAACTTGGCTTCCATGCTTGTTTGACATTCTTTTGTGATGAGGGCTCCATGAAATAGTTGACCAGGTATGTTATGTCAGTGACGATACATGCGGGCATATACACTTGAGTTTGCTGTATCCTGTGCTAGTGTGACACACGCTTTCTTTGGAGACTTAGACTCTTTTGCTTCACTTGCTTTCTCACTTATATATTAATAATTGCATGAGTACATTTACCATAATAGGGAGGAACAGAGGACATGCTGCTATTTTCCTGATGGCTATATGTTATGGTTATAGGTTACATACAAAGTAAATTAAGTAATAAATATATCAGACATCAATAATAGCAGTAAAAAACTGTCTGTCAGCTGTCTTACTGTACGCCCAAAAACTCATTTTTGGTTGTTCATTTGTAAACAGGATGTGACCAAATTCCTGTTAGTATTCAGTCACTGTTATCTACGTCATCAAGAACATTTACACTAATCTCAACCAAAATGAGTTTGAAGGTAAACATTTATTAGGTGGTTGAAGCGACACCCTGCTTCTGCTCCTTCAGTGTTGTTTGGTTTCATTACTTTCTTATGCATGGCTGAAAAAGTGAAGGAGTGTGAACAACATAGCCAATAAAAATCTCTGAGAGTTCATTACCAAGCCTCTCAGACAGATTCCCCCAGGAACCTGGCAAGTGGAGGTGATGCAAACAGGGCCGATCAGAGTCAAACATCCAAATGATTTGGTAATGCAAAGTGTTGATTGAAGTTGAGAGTATTTCCAAACATTACAAATATTACAAGACACCTTACAGTTTCTGCAGCTGAAACTCTTGTAGCTGTCACGGACAGTTTATCTGAAAAAAGAAATCCGTGCCAATTGAGGGTTGACAGTAGAGAAACAGTGTGTGTCATACTGAAAATGTATTCCTTGACCAACAGTGATGTGTTACCATCCTCCTCACTTCTTCTTCTTCTTCTGCTGCTGTAACATTTTGCAGAGAAGCCAAGGCTTCTCTGGTAAGAGTTTTCTAACAATTGTTTACTTCGTGTCAGGCTTTGATCAGACGCTGAAAAACATGAAATTCTGGCTGAGCTTATTACCCTTTGGGGAAAAGAGATGGATCATTCAAATTCACAAGGGCTGTTGGCAAATGTGGGGTTTCACTAGGAACCACTAACCGTGTAATTAGGAATCAGAGTTTAGTTGCTGCAACTGATAATTGCATAGTGCCGTTACTGATATGTCACTTTATTAATAATCTGCTTGGAGTTAAAACTGTGAAGGTATTATTAAGAGGTGGGAACTAATGAATATCACTATGATTCAATCGTGATCGAAATAACATAGTCAATGTATTCAGCAAAATAACTTAGATTACAATTTAATTTCCAAACATTTATACACATTCCAGCACTAAGGAAGTATTTGAGTTATAGACATTCTCACATGTTTCACATGCTGTCATTTTTCTGTTATATTAGAAACTCTGGAAGAACTGTAACTGTACGATGTGCTGTTGTGCGTTTTAAAGTTGGCGTGATTGTCGGATCATCTGCCAGCCATCACTTAGGGAGGTATCAATGGCCTGTTGTGGGATTGTGAATACGCACACACACACACACACACACACACACACACACACACACACACACACACACACACACACACACACAGTGTGTTGCAATACATGCTTGCGGCAAAGTATTGATTTACACTTGGTGAGTTTCTAGCTTCTAGTGGGAAGTAAAGACAGACTTCAGCGAAAACAGAGTGAGCTTGTCTGTTGGACAGAATTTCACTATATTCATTTTCACAAACAGTGTCACAGACCTCTGTTATCTGGGCCCCTATGCACTGCAGGTCTGATTTTCTTCTCTGGTTGCAATGGTCGGAACCTTTTGTAAAGAGAGACATGGGGCTTCGTGTTTTGTTGCTTCGTCCATATCCATTCTCATTTTTTATAGAGTGAGAACAAAGAGAAGAAGGAAGACACATTATGTGTATGTCTTGGAGATCTGTGAGTGTGTGTGTGTGTGTGTGTTTGTGTGTGTATTTGAGAGAGAGAGAGAGAGAGAGAGAGAGAGCGAGGGTAAGAAAGGAAGTGGTTGGCATGAATGCTGTTTATAAAAAATGTTTTATAGCTGGTTGCTCAATGAGAGGACGTGGTATTGTCTGTCTGTTTTCACATCTGTCTATTAGTAGATCAAAACAGAGCAATTATAGCAATCTTCTTTTTGTCTCACTGAAGTGTGTTGCCCCTGAAATCTCACCTTCATTCTGTAGTTTTATTGTTTGCCAGTGTGGTGTAGGTACCAAACTTGATTGTTACAGAACAGGCATAAATAACGTTTGACCAAAAGCAATATGGCTTAAGAGCTTCATAATGGAAGGATTCAATTTAAAACGCTGAATAAATAAGAGCTGCTTTGTCTTTTAGTTTAATGAAATAAAAACATATTTCCACAGGAAATAGAGCTGGCTGCTACAGATTGGAAATATAATAAAAGGACGATTATGTCTCTGCTTGTGGAATCACTGTTACAACAGTTTCACCGTAATTCATTCTTTCTCTCTGCCTCTCTTTTGCTTCCTCCAGCCTCTCTGTGTAGCAGTGTGAGCCCCTATCATGAGGTGATGCGGATGGAAAGGCGTCTGCGCTCCTCGTCTGAGGGGGCTGGTGGGCCTCGTATCCATGGAAACCACAGAGATGCCCCAGGCATGGAGGGATGTGGTCTGCTCAAACACAGAAACAACTCTTCATCATCTAAACTCGGAAGTCTGGTAGGTGTTGAGCTGTGTGTGTGTGTGTGTGTGTGTGTGTGTGTGTGTGTGTGTGTGCAAAGCCCCTACATTACATCATAAATACTCTTGTATGTGCCTTTTGAACTTCACATAACTATGGTGTATTTTACAGATTCTTGGTCATGCTCAATTATCATATCACACTAATAGCGTGTGCATGAGACACACAGTGTAGTGTGTTTGTCACAGTTTACACCTTAATTAAGATCTTTAGGTAAAGCGTAACTAGACCCTAGACACACCTGCGATTAGCGTGACTAAATAGCGGAATATGTGTCCACTTCTCACAGTAGGGCAGAGCAAGAACAGTTTATTTGTGTAGAGCCTTTTCGAACAGAAACAAGTGACAATACTTTACATAAAGTAAAGAAATGCATTAGGAAAACATTTATTGCATAGTGGTATTTATACAGTAACTGCAGATGTGGGAATTGTGTAAAATCACACACAGATATTTAATATGCCCACACACTTGAATCCAACTTAAAAAGAGACACCATCTGTCCATAGCAGCTTATTTGGGCTGCTGTGTACTCACACTTGCAAATCTGCATATTCAGGATGAGAATAATGGTTTCCTCATTGGAAAACTCGCCACTGGAGTACTAAATTGCCATTGCATCCTTACAGGGAGATGAAAAGAGCGGATGTAATCGGCCACAATTGTAACCAGCTGCTGACACATTCCCCCGTAGTATACTGTGTGATAAAGGATCCTTCCTAATCTCACCCATTACCCCCTGCCTCGGGCCTCGAAAAGTGTTCTAGCACACCCAGCCACAGTGCACTTGAAGGTACTTTGCAGCTTTGATTCACAAAAAACTGTGCTTTTCATTTGAACTCCCTTTGAATGACAAATATATTTCCACATATTTGCTAAAAGGGTTTATTTTGAAATGAATTGTGCTTGTTTACATTTAGAGCTAGGGCATAAGCCGGTGGTGTTTCAGGATTCTGGTAATCTCAGAAACAGACGTCTCTTAAATTCATTTGAAATAAGAGCCAAGTGAGAAATGTCACACATTTAATGTTGATCAACAGTGCTGTATTGACTTTGCCATAACAAAGTGGCAGCTCATGTTTATATGTCAGTTAGTACACAACTCAAGTTAAGCGTAAGAGTCGAAATAAGTAATACTGTATGTGTGTACACATGAATTTGGAAAACACATAATAAAAGTTTGGTTTCTTATGTTTGAAGCAATTTAAGGCAAAGCCCTGAAATTAAGTTCAGTGTGTGTGTGAATGGCTGTAATGGAAGTGTTTTGGAAAAACCCTTTTAGTCATCTGTAGGATTTAAACAATATATCAAGTTTGTTAGCTTAGGCTGTCTGACAAACATTCCGCCTGTCATTGTGGTTGCATGCTGTAGCTATATCCACATTTGTTTCTGGGGAAAGGCTATAGCTACTATTGTGTGTGTGTGTGTGTGTGTGTGTGTGTGTGTGGGTTGGTTTTCTTACAACACACTTAAGGAAGCTCCGTGGGAGGACAGCTAGTTTAAGTCAATCCCATTTATTTTACCAGGGACTATAGGCTTTTACTTTGGAGATTTAAAAAGGGCAGGGATATACACAGCACGTTGCTAAGTACTTTAGACTGCATCTGCTTCTTAACATACACTTCACCAAACACGGAGTAATCTCTGCCTTTCCTTCTTTGGGCCTATGAAGGGCCCTTCAGGGGCCTAAGTAGTGCGGAAAAATCAGGAGCCTTGGATTGTATATTAAATTATGTACTACCACTTCTCCTCTTCCTTTTCCTTCATCAAAGTTTGTTGGTTAGCAGAGGGCACTTTGTAGCTAATGAAAAAGTCTGGATTGAGACATTTGAGCATATGCAGTGTGCCCTTGCTTGAGCGTGTTTGTAATGTGAACACTGCCACAGTATGCAAAACAATAACATCTTCAATGTAAATACATAACTTGTGCTTGTGAGGGTGTGAATAAAAGGAGCAGAATGGTCTGCTCATTGTTTATGCATACACAATGTGGCTGAGTGTGGTGTTTATGTGTTAAAGAGGCCTGTGGGACATGGCACCTGTTCAGGGCAAAACGCAGACAGACTAAAGCACACCATACTAAACAGTATGCTACGTGGATGTGATTTGTTGTTGCTGTGTAATTACAGCCCAGACAGAATATAATTATCATAAAGCAAATAAAGATTTGGTTTGCAGTGACAAATGACTAATTTGTTGAATTCACAGAGATAAACTGTGAAGCGAAGCAAGGCTGCGTTTGCTTGAGCTGCCTGGTGATCTCATTCCAGTTGTTATTGTTATTTAGATATCCCTTTGGGACGCTGTGAGATATATATTTTACCAGCATATGCAGTGCTGGTTGCTCACACGTTTCCCAACGACAGCTGTGATAATACAGTGTTGATTACATTCAATTCCAGTTGACAAAAATGAATTACTTAAGATGTTCTCAAGAAATTCTCTCTTATCTCAGAGACAAGCTGAACAACTTTGAACATGCACTTTTGTTTGTAGTTTGATTGCCATGTATGGCAGAATAGTTCAAATGCAACCCGCCTTACTTTGACTGTCACGCGTGCGTATCAACAGTTCCTTTGCAGCTTGCTTGCTAGACTGTGTTT
This sequence comes from Nannoperca obscura, assembly GCA_036024295.1. Classification (NCBI taxonomy): domain Eukaryota; kingdom Metazoa; phylum Chordata; class Actinopteri; order Centrarchiformes; family Percichthyidae; genus Nannoperca; species Nannoperca obscura. Next base: position 57,488 of record JAVQJL010102734.1, read on the forward strand.
TAACACAGTGTGATTGCTGCCTTGTAAACGCTAGATATCTGAAGTGACACTTGTATTAATCATATAACAGATAAGGATTCACTTCCTCTTCCAGACAGAATTTGTAACAACCACAAGAGAGCTGCAAAATGAAAACCAATGGGGATGTTTGCAAATATGGATGCTGACTGCTCACTTTGACCAAAGACATCATTAAAAAGTAGTAACAATTATCATACACACGTAAAATCAAATCAAATCAAATCATTTTCTCTGAGGCTAGGTTTCTTAATGCCAACTGGTGACACAGTAGAGCACTGAAAGCAGTGGTTGATGAAAAATGTCCTTATTTATCTCATGACTAATGCATAACCATTCACAGTTATTGGCACCAATGGCTTGATGAGCCACACATGCTGTACAATAAACAGCACTAGTAGAATTATGTGATTAAATTATGAATATAAATTAAGCAAATTGTGCTGTTATTGTGGTTAACAATGTCTATGTACTGTATATTAAAGAAATAATCATCATGCTGCGTTCGTTTTGCACATCACTAAAGAGCTTAAACTACTTATTGTAAAATATGGAATTCATATTAATACCACTTGTTATGAGAATACTATCTGGTTCACATTCATGTATAAGTAGCTTCTAATATTGGATTGAATAGGTAAATGCCTTTATTGTCTAACTCGTTATGTTTAATATATCTAATATATATATATATATATATATATATATATATATATATATATATATATATATCTCATGGTGATATATGTCAAGATAACATCTTGTTCATATTCTAAATGCATTACCTTTTTAAAACATGAAAGAGTGTAGAGGCTAATAAAATGGTGAATATACCTAGGAAGAGTGGAATTGATAGTCAATTAGGGGATCATTAGCTATCAGAGAGGAACAAGAGTCTGCTGGATTCTGCTGTAGAAATTAGATTTAAGACTTTCTTTCAAAGCATTGAAGCTCGAAGACAATCCTTTTTAACGGCATTTTTGGTTTCAGGTATGTTGGTGCGTTGAGCAAATACAAATTGTTTATCTTTTCAAGATAGTGAGCTGATAAGACGGCTAGCTATCTCATGAAAATTAAATGAAAAACTTCAAACTTCATTGTAAACTTACTTGTAAACTTAATGTTAATGTAAGTTTATAACTAAATCCAGTACCTTGTTCTAGTGTTCTCCTTACTAATTTCAACTGGTAAATTTAAGTCTCTATTTAGCTAAATATACTTAGTGCTCAAGATTTATTGCTTAGCTTTAAGATCTACATCTACATACCATCTTTTATGACCAAGAAAACAAGAATATAAACAAACAACATTTCCTGAATGACATGTCTGGTCAAGCCCCCACACCCCTCCCTTGGCTGGACATTGGAGAACCTAACGTTTCTTCAGGTCAAATTTAATCACGTTGAACGCTGCAGGAAGCAAAGGATGCATATCAATTTTCGACTATGTCTCGCTCTGTTCTGCAAAGAAATAAATGGGGAACAAAATCTGGTCTGACCGCAGTAGAATTAAGTTGTTTTTCACGTTATTAACTACACCTATGCTTTTCCTGCTATGACATGTCAAAATGTATGCTGTAAAAAAGGTCAGTAGATCTTGCAGATGCAGATGCCTTCCAATATGTCCCTGTTAAATACTTAATCTTCTGGAAATCCTTTTCACGTCAAGACGTATTGAAGAAGTAGGAAATGTTAAGATATCTCACTCTAAGTTATGACTGTAGCCATATTTTCTGGCTCAGCAGCATCGCTCCCAACATTTTCTCATAAATTGCAGACTGTACAATACGTGATAGGAATCCTAAGTTAAAATACGTACCTCAAATTTATGACCATGGTGAAAATGTGGATTCTGGGGCTAACAAAGTCAACAGCATAAAGCACTGAGATTTAATATTTGTCTGTCTTAAATTTTAAATGGCATTGCTTGTTGAAAAGTTGATGTTGGCTTTTCTCTGGGATGAATGCTTATCCTGTATTGATAGGAGCAGATGGTTGTTAAAAATAACTAATGTCAGGTGATGCAAGTGAGTCAGTGTGGGTAATGATCAGCTTCTTTTCATTCAACAAACAAATTTACGATTTGACTGGACATTCAATCCTTTATTCCCTCAGGCACATTGTAAACACAACTGGCTGTGAAGTGTCGGCTCAGATAGAATGGAAGTAATGTGTTAGTCTATATATTTTCCATTGCTGGAAGCCATGATACCTGGCTGCAAAGCCAAATGTCTTTCCATTGATCTTAATGCATTCACCACCCTATGGAACTGAATAAATGTAATTTTCATAGTCTGCGTGTGTGATTTCCACAGAGTGTGAACAGAAACCAGTAACTTAATGGACGGAAAGAAACTCTTGCTTCCTCTTACCCCTGTTTTGGATGTCATTCTGCTTGGCAGTTAAGAGATGGAGCCATCTTTTAATGAGACCCGGATCTGATAATATCTCTATTAACTCAAGCATTATACTCACATAAGCGAGGTAAAAAGGTGACATCTCTGGGTTGTAAAACCATATTAGCACATTTCTGTGGTTAGAGGGGCCCATTAAAATGGGTAATTTAGCTTCAAATGAAGTCTGTGTGCAGTAGAATCACATGGGTATGGGTCTTGATTTCTTTTCCAATACCTTTTTAGCTATTATCTTTAATGCCTGAAATGAGGTCTTCTGTTCAATTGCATTACATTGAAATGCATGCTGGTTGAGGCTATTGTACTCAGAGAGGAGGAGATGGATATTGATGTGGCTGTGAGGGTGTTTATGTCCAAACAGCTATTATGAGAGCTGAACAGAGTTGGTTATTGGATTTTTAGATCCATCTGCATCTGCAGATCCTCCATGAGGCTGGTGCATTGTAACTTTATGGCTCTCGATATTTTGCTTTGGTTTAAGTTTTTCTCTTTTTACGTGCACAAAAGTTCAGGGTAGGTCTTTCAACCAACATTACGTGCTCTAAAAGCCTGTAGTAATCACCCACTGGAAACCTTCTCTAAAAGGTTGTTTTGGGTATTAACATGTATTCAGAATCAGGTCACACAGTTTATAATGAATAATGAGTTATTTTGGTGAAAGCATTTCACAGGGATGCTCATGTTGGCTGTTGAGAGTTCTTCAACTCACCTGCATGTATGTTTTATTAAGTAAAATGTTCATTGTGAGTATTGTTGATGGGCATGCACAGTAATTCCTACCTTGTCATATGTGATTCTTTTTACTAACCATTAATTCCCTGATAGATTATGTAGCTATTTTAATTCTGCAGTGGATTTCCCTTTGATGACCATCAGATGGCAGCATTGACTTTTGAAATGCAACTGAACCAAAAGCAGCATCATACATACATCATACATCATTACATCATTAAAACCTCATAAGAATACCAAGAACATATGAGCATTTACTAAGAGGTTGTAAGTGAAGATGTGGGCATTGAGTGGGGAAACATGACTTCCTATAGCCATGTGGATAAGAGATTGGGAAAGGTTTATCAGTAATTGCTTACATTTTAAGACTTTCAGGAAATATTGAAACTATAATGTGAGTGAAGATACTGTTGATAATTCAGGGCAACCCCGGAGGGAGGTTTGTAAAACATGAATCTTTATGGCTTTAATGAATTATTATTGCTGGATTTGGGGGACATAGTCACTAATGTTTGAGTTTATATAAACCTTTATTTGAAGAAATCTGAAGAAAAATAGGAGCTCATGTTGAGTATTTAGGTTTTTATGTTGGACTTTTGCTTTTGTCTTCTAGGTGCTAAAGTATATTCTACCCTAGCAGTAGTAGAACGCAGTAGTATTAGTTTTTAGATAGAGATTTAGAATTAGATTTATAGCCTTAAAGGAAAAGGTCAAATAATACTCCCTGTGCTCCAGCAACTGATATTTTTAGTTTTTTTTCTTGAGTAAAGATATCAGCGCTGTTAGCTATGTTGTATTGGCAAAGAACCCCCTGTTCTCTGCATGGTAGATGGAAAAGACAGTACATTTTGTTAGATACATTTTTAGAGCCCACAAAATCATGTTAAATTCATGAGACAAATGCTTTTGAAAGTTCTGACTGAATACAATTTAAAAAATCACTAAGTAATGACTAAGTAATGGGCTGCCTCTCTTTGTCATGGACAGAGACGAGAGAAATACTGTAGATTTGCAAAGTTTTTCTTGTTCAGCAGGTATTTTTTGGCTGTGAAGCACTGGGAATCATGACAGATGTTGCACTCATGTTACATTCATTGCTTTCTCAAACTGAACCTTAATGATCCCCACATAACAGGAATAGCAATATGTTTTCATGAGCTTGGATGCAATGATGAGGGACTAAATATCTCATTAAGTGCAGGCAAAGTGGGGAAAAAAGCCCACTCTCTAATAACATTCTAATACCATACCTACTATCTAAAATAACATCGTAGTTATTGGTAGTGTTGCTAAACTTTAGTGTCTTTCTGGTTGAGGAATTTCGTTCTGAATTTTATGAGCCACCTGGATTACTTTGATGAAAATCATTTAGTAATTTGTTTTAATATTGTCATATCTTAACCCTATTTTTCATTAGTCATTTTTGTTTTTCTTCCCGAGGGTTTGCCAAACTCCATGTTAATGAGTGTATAGCTAAAATTGTATTAAAACTGTTTATCATAATGACATGTGTAGACCAAAAAGTACATTTCTAAAGTATGTTTTCTCTATTAGGAATACAGAACAGTCGATCATATTATCGTGAATATAATAATTACTCATTATTATTATTTATTTATACGGTTTTATAAGGGGTTTTGCTTTTCCTCTTCAGGATGTTTTAAACAATCTGGGTTCCTCAGAGCTGGATGAAGATGATCTCATGTTGGACCTCGACCTCTCTGACGATCAGCGACATCGACACGGTAACTTTTTCGCAACATGACATCTGAGTCTCTACACAAGTGCGTGGATGAAGCATACGGCAGACTATGAAAAGATAGAGATGATATACCAGCTCACTTTTTAACACTTCACTCTACCAAGTCAGTCTAAATACTTATGCATTGGTACTCACTTTACATTTACTACGATACTGTAGGTAAAGGATTCAAACCAAATGCAGAATTCAGCACTAGCAGCTCGATAAATACATCTGTCTGTCTTTTTGTTTAACACTTTAGGTCAGTTTCCCCAAAATCATTGTGTTGCTGTTCCTCTGGAACGAAGCTTGGAGTTCTTAGAAACTAAGCATTCAAATAAAGAGAGAATCTGTCACATAAAAAGTTGTGCCTTTTATCTATCTTTCCTTGTATTCAAGTAAATGCCTGCCTTCTCATATTTTTTCATTGCCACTGATTCTTTTTTCCTTCTTCACCCCCTCTTTGCTGTCTCTCTCTCTCTCTTTTCTCCCCCTCATTAAGCCACCTCTATTCCATCACCTTAAAAACATGAAACTAGTAGTCTTTTAACATGTGCCACGACTTTGATGTAGCTGCCTCATTTACAGCGATTTATCTCCTTTGTTGTTTTGACATTTCAGTCACACTCCTCCTGACTTGCCTCATGGTTGAAAAGTGACTGTCAGCGGAGAATTATTGCTTGTGCTCTGCCACAGTGCAGAATGAAGTACCAAACACAGTAACCCCAACTTCCTTTCATATAACACAAAAGGAAAGTTTGAATGAATGTGGTAGGTGGCTGTAATCACACTTGAATGTGTTAAAAGGGACTTTATGTGTTTATTCTTAACATGTTCATGTCCTGAGAAGGAATTTACTATTTTACTGTTGTGAGTCGACGTAGTGAAGTGAATCATTGATTTCACTCTTATCTAACAGAGCTCAGAGTCAAATTATATATATATATATATATATATATATATATATATATATATATATATAAATGTGAGGCTAGATTCATCTGTCTCCAGGCAACAGTTAAGTCCCAGGTGGACTCGAAGAATATTATGGTTGCAATCAAATAATGTAAAATGCTCAGCAGCACTGTGGAAAAAAGACAACGGGCGCTTCAGCCCTAATAAACGGAGTTTCCTGTGCTTATGGACGTTGAAGAGGATTGAACTCAGCATGCACACACACACACACACACACACACACACGCACACGCACACAGATTTAAAACATGTATAAAGGGCACTGGCTGATGCAGAGCTAAAGGAGTCATTAATACACACACTAACACACAAGCGTGCATGCTTAGTCATTAGACCTAATGGTTTGCAGACTGTAGCATGAAATTAAAGGTTTGATGAATTGTTCTCATAAAGTCAAGGCACTAAGACTTTGCTCTGGCGATGGAAGAGGTTCTTCCACACACTCAAATTAAAGGGACTAAATATACACACACCTGCACACACACATTCAGGGAATATATACACATAGCAGACATACCAGATACATGCACACGTACATATAAAGATGTTTACACACATCCGTCCCACACACCGGCATACTCTCATTGACACTCCTTATTTTTCGGTTTCGCAGCAATTTATGACCAACAGTGTTCATCTTCAAGGCCCTGTGTTCTTACGCTGACCGTGACTCATGCCCTGTGGAATCAGACAGGGACAGAAGGGAGAGAGACCGCGGGACCTTTACAAAGACATGAAGAAATGCCAAAAATGTGCTTCACCACCACCTTTTATTTCAGACTCTGCCACATTGCTCTGTCAAATGTGCCATTAAAAGTAGACAAATCCAACTGATATTATCGTCATTTCTCTGACATTACCTATCACTACAGAATTTTAATAAGCTACTTTGTGACATGACTGGTGTAGCTCTAATTTAATTTGGCAGGAGATGTTAAGTAGAGAGTTATTATTTCTGATGAATAAAATATGTTGTGGTCGGGTTAAACACTTGTTGTGTCATTTTATGTGGCAACTGAGATTAGAAAATCAACTTGATGTGTGTTTGGGTGTGTACGCAGTGTCCAGAGAAGACTCCAGCCAGTCCCTGGCGTCATGTCTCAACCTGCTCACCTCCCCCATGGACCCATCAGGAGATCGTGTCCCGGGAAAAGAAAACAATCTGAGGTAAATATATATATTTGTATTAATATTCTGTATGTGCTGTCACAGCATTTACATATATATGACATATGAATGGCTCAAGGATCTGTTTTGATGCACTTAAGAGAGCAATGCATCACATGATCTTATGGGGAAATATCAAACATGTTTGAAATGATTCGGGTGGCCCAGATGAATCTGCGGGCAGTTTGGGAGATTTAAGACAGGATCTGTAAACCCCTCACGATACCAGATAATCTGGGCCGAACATCAGTACCGACCAAGGTCCCAGACCAGATTTCTCCTGTAATTGTCAGGAGGGATAAATTGGTCCAAAGTAGTCTGAGTTTAACACTTGGCCACATGGGCATTTATCGGCTGTACAGTATATCTTAATTAAATTATATATTATTTTTACACCAGAGAGAGACAGGACTTTTTGGTTTTCCAGGGGGGGGGAGGGGGGGGGAGGAGGAGGAG
>JAVQJL010102739.1:0-18508 GCA_036024295.1 Nannoperca obscura
CATAAATAAATTTTTAATTGGCCTTGTTTAACTTTTTTATTGTTTTTATTTAACGCAAATTTTTATTTCATTTTTACATGTTATTTTTTTTTTGCCCCCCCCCCCCCCCCCCCACACACACACACACACACCCTCACCCCCACCCTTTGACTGAAGTAATGTAGCTGCTAGATAATATGCCAGGATGCCTCATCTTGTCAGGTGATGGCAGGCATGCTGGACACTTGGGCGCTATTAAAGCTTTGGCAGCCGTTCATTTGAGCCAGTTAGTGTGACCCTTTCCACCAGCATGGAGGTATTGGTTTTGGGACAGGATGGGGAAGTGTGCAGTATTACTGAAAACTAACTATCATGCAATTCTCAGGTAATCCAACCAGAAAAACCTATTGGGGAAACTATTTAAAGGCAATAGTTTAGAAGCCTAATTAAGAGTATCAGATTTACAGTTGGAGTTGCAGGTAGGTTTAGTGGTTCATGCTGGTTTACGCACTGCCCCAATCAGGATCCATCCTGTCAGGGTCTTCATAAGCTAGACCCTGACTCTACTAGCTACTAGCCCTCTCTACTACCTTATACTGTGACCATAGGTTGTGGGAATGACACTATGTATTAGTGTATATATGTATACATCCACCATGTTGGATGAATGACGAGCACAACAAATCACACCTTGACAAAGTGCCCTTTGCATCCGTCTGACCTTAGTAGTGTCTTGCACCTCACATTGTGACGTTAACTACTGTACTATTAACTTGTGATTGCATGTGAGAGTGCAGGCCACCAGTATTCCCCACCTTCTTTCATGGCAAACCCTTTGAGGTGTCATTTGTTCTGCTTCTTTTTATAATTGACTTTTGTGAGACTGCTGCTTTAAAAAAAACAACACTCAATTGCATGACAGCATGGCGATGCTAAAGCCCGTGCATCTGATTGATGTCTTGTGTGAAGCTTATGTTGTATGTGCTCACTTGCCTTCTGGGACCCTGAGCAGGCTCCCATTTACAGGTTATTCATTCACAGTTTGACAAAGGTGACTAATTAGTCAAGGTGGTGATTACACCCCTGAAGCCAAAAGTCTATTTAGATATTTGTGAACCGGTGGGGAAAAGGCAATGATGCATCTGATTATGAAGTCAATACCGAATGAGGCATTACTGCCTTGTACGGCAACGGAGCCCACTTAGTCATGCTGATGATGATGGCCCTGTCTCAACAGGAAACTGGTAATCCGTGAAATGGACCTTGATTAAAATGAGTTATGATGCCTGCAGGAGGCCCCAATTGATCTAAAGTGCACAATATGCCACTCCTAATTTTAATTTTTGCTTTGAGATATAAGGAGTTGATATAGGGGCCCATTTTCCCTACATCCTCCTAGCTATTAATCCAGGAATGTAGTTTTTTTATATGGCGTTGCTCAGCTTTAAACTCACTTGCTGATGGTTGGAGGTGCTGCAGTGGCACCACTAGTCGTCATGTGCTCTGTGGCCTGAGACCATATTGGCAGCTTTGCATTAAATTGCTAATGTACCTGGCAGAGCTACATTATCCTCCCCATCAAAGTGACAAGGGCAGGGATAAAGCACTCCGCTCGGCTGTCCATGAGATCATTGGAAAATGGGTTTTGTGGATACGGCTTGGCAGCGTGCAAAGTTGTCTTTTAGAATGCTTTCTTTGAATTTGCTTTGTTTCTGCCTCGCCGATTTGACAGCTGCAGAACAATGAGGCAGAAGTAGCTGGCCAGTTGCACCTACATTTAAAGTCCCAGTCCTGTGGTAGAACTCTGTCATACCTGGCTGCCTCGGTAGCTTTGCACTTTGTAACGCTGTGCTTCTTTGCACACTGTATATATGTAAGGAAATAGACTCACAGTATTGAAGAATAAAAGTATTGTCTAGACCACCATCAAAGAGCAGTTTGTTTAGCCACTACAAATGTTGTGCAGTACAATGAGCTTTGGAGGACAGAAGTACTACGTTGTGATGGACAAGACTGAATCTTCAGTGGTAAAATCTGAGGTGAATTTTACTATCCAATAATCTGCGATGCAGGTACAGTGTCAATATATTCTCTTCTGTGTTACTCTTGCATTCGGATTTAGGCCTTTGGTCATGTCAGCTTAAGAGCTTTTAAAGATCACTTAAAGGAGGCACTATGTCTGTTTATAGCTTTTTATTTTTCCAAGGCATAAAGAATATTGCACATCTCATTTTCAATCCCTTTGCTGCCATTGACTCATAAATGTATTGATTAACTGCTGTCATTGGGAATTTTGTTTGAATATTGCTTTTCATTCCTGGTAAATCAATATTGCATCAAAATATCCTAAAGGTGTCATGAAAAGTTGTTGGTTTCCAGTGCAACCTGTGGAATGTATTGACCTTGACAGCTTTACATGTCTGCATATAAAACACCAATACAATGTGAATCACATCAGTTGCAAACAAATTTCTGTCTCTTTACACTGTACCACATACCAAGAAATAATCTTAAAACTGCCACAGAAGTGGGGATAAAGAAGTTGGAACTGTTTATAGTGAAGTCAGTTATTGGGAAAAGTGCATCTTTTTAAAAATAAAACGTGGTACTCAAGACGAACACGAGACCAGTGCCCAGCATCGAGCTCGAAATGACTAATGCTTGGCCACCGCCCACCGTGCGCTCTCCGGAAATGGGAGCCAAGACAGGAAGCCCTGCATGAAGGAGGACAGCTCCGGCTTCAGGTGTGATGTGAAGGCGATGGGGAAACCAGGCACCCTGTGATGATTAATGAGCAGCCCCTCATGCCAGCAATTTGAAACACACTGTCCAACGAGTGTAAGCGGAACACACTCCCGCAGCTTTGTGACAACTCTGCTGTTGCCTTTCCCCACCCTGTTTCCCTTGCGCATGTGCACACGCACACACAATCTTAAACTGAATAAGTGGCTACTGAATCTCAAGCTGTGCAGTATATGGAAGTGAGGAAATGACTTGGTTTGCAGCTGTTGACAGGCCTGTGGGTTACATGTGCTTTTTTGAGGCCGGATCTTTTTTCCCCCCTGTGTTTGAGTTGACATTTATTTTCGGTCCACAATTAACACAGCCTTAATTGCAACAATGCCACTGGAATTTATTTGCTCCTAGTTACCTCAATTAAGTGGGTCTCATTTTGTGGTCCTGTTTGGTTGTTTTGTAGTAAACTTGTTAAGAGATTTCAGGGAAATTTTGATGACTTTTTGGTGAAAGGCCAAATAATAATTGATAACATGTTGGCGCAGATCTGGATTTGGGTGCACATCGTATTATTAAGATAGCAAACTTAAACTCTGATGTTCTTAAATGTGATGTGGGCATGTTAAAGGCAGCATTAGCATCTATACAGTGCTGTTATAAATACTCTTACACCACCATAAACTTGGGTAGGCATGTGTATGATTTGAATATACTTCAATGCAAATTCAGAGCCATCAGCATTTTGAGGCTCCTCAGCCGGCTATTTCTGCAGGACATCAGCCACAAATGCATGTATGGTCTTGGGGAAAGCAGTTGTAAGTGAAGACAAACGCAAAAAGTCAGGTTGTTTTGTAGCATTTTAGGCTCCTCACTCTAACCGTACCTTATTCATTGGCATGTCGATATTGTTTTACTTTTTCTAAATCAAAGAACCTCTAGCATGTAAAATAGCTGATTAGTCACACAGATGATCCCTTTGGAATATGTCTCTATTAGAGACAGTCAGAACAGGTAATTGTCTTTGTCTCTACCTTGCTATAGGTTCTTTATGTGTAAAGTGTCCTACAGAGATATGTGGGCCTCTGTATAGCATAACGCAGCTCACATTAATGAGCTGTGCAGCAAAGAAGGTGCCTCAGAAAATGTACTGAACACTTCCTTCGTTCTGTTTGGCAGCAGTCTTCTCGACAGTGTCAGCTCTTTCGTTCTGCTGCTTGACAGAGTTCCAACCCCCCTCGGCTTACCACAGCTACAGTGTGACTCAGGGCCTGTTTGCAGTGATATTCCTTACATTTCTTCTCTTTTTGTTTTTGTTTTTTTGGTCATTATTTCTCTGTTTCAACACCAGACCCATTTTATGGTTCCGTCACCCCAGCACATGCCACTGGTTGCATTTGGACTTGTTTTTACAATAAGCAGCCTTTCGTCTGAAATATGCCACAGTATGTGTAAGAGCCCTTCGTCTATCCATTTTTAAAAAACCGAGGGCTGACCTGAGAAATGTTGGCATCAGCGCAAAAGCTTGCATAGTGAATGGAGGCTTTATCTTCCCTTTTTTAACAAGGCAAAGTCTCAGCAGCTTAGCCATTCAGCCCGCCTTCAGAAAATCTGGAAATAAAATAACCTATTCTTCACTAGAGTAGGGCTTTTTGGTCTGTCAACATCTGTAACATCTTGGCAAAATGTGGTCTATAAATGGAAATGATGTTCCTTTTCTGTGTAGTTGTTTTACCTCATACTCAGCCAGCCCTCTTCTGTTTTTCTTGTGTTGCTTCAGGTTCAACTACAGATCAACACACCATCTCACCACAAATGGCTTCTATGAGTTCCTCAACTGGTTTGATGAAAGGGCCTGGTACCCCTTGGGCAGGATCGTTGGGGGCACAGTAAGTTTCTCCTCAAATTTATGCAGTCAAACTCCATGTGATACATTTGCTCATTTTTTTCATTATTCATCAGTTCTTTAGAAAAATACAGATTTAGAAAGCGCACACAGAAATGTTCATTTCAGTGCTCCTGCCCTCTTGCACCACCTGGGAACTCCATAGCTCTGCTGGGAGACTTAAACATTCACACAGGTGATGACTGTGCCTATGGAATGGGTGGCTTGCAATTCCGAAAAAGGGCTTTTTGGGTATCACGCTGCTCAGCCTCTTCAGGGGGGCTAATGCAGGGGAACTGGAAAGAATGCTCCAGCTGACTGATGAACCTCAGATTGAGGAAGACCACAGGAATAAGTCAATGATTTTTTCAGAAGACATTGTGCTCAGCCACGGTTTTGATCAGATGATTTCCATGGTAAAATCTAAAGGCACAGGTGAGGTGTAGAGAGTTTTACAGTTTATCTCAGGATTGCGTCGCTACATTTTGCTGATGATGTAGTGCTGTTGGCTTAGTCAGACCGTGACCTCTGGTGTGACCTGACTATAAAACAGTGGGGATGAGAGTCAGCAGCTGGCAGTCTGAGGCCATGCTACTCTGCTAAATTGCATCCTTCAGTTTGGGAGGAAGTTGCTGGCTCAGGTGAAGTAACTTAGGATCTTGTTCGCGAGTAAGATGGAGCCTGAGATCAACAGGCAAATCAGTACGACATTGCCAGTCAGGTGGGTGTTGTATTTGACTATTGACGGAGCTAAGCCTGAAGGCAAATCTCTGGATTTAGTAGATGATCTCCCAACTGTGGACCTGTAGTCATGAGCTCTGGGTAGTGACTGAAAGAATGAGATCACGGATTCAAGCTGCTTTGAGGAGTTTTTCTACAACCCATCCCATAGGGTTTAATCCTACGGGGCTAACCCTGTTGGATGGGCTGAGGAGCTTAGACTCAAAGAACCATGGTGTAAAACCACAACTCTTTCGTGTTTTTAAAAGGAGCCAGATGAGGTGGTTTTGGAATCTGGTTGTCGGGTAGCATGGGGTTATCTGGGGTTAGGCAAGGCAGTGCAGGGATACCATAGAGTCCTATAAGCCTTTGCCGGGCAGCATGGATTTCAGTCAGAATCCAATAGCAACAGTGAGCTGTTATGTTGACAGATTCCCCTCAGCTGCCATGGCCTCCCTCTTTACCAGCAGCAACAATTGTTGTGAAACATTGAACCTTTTCAGTGAAAAATACATCGTCCCAATTCCACTCAATTTATCTCCCATTTCCCCCTGCCTCCCCTCCTCTGTGCATCGCTTCTCCCAACCTCATCTTCTCAGCCCTGTATCCTGTGAACTGTGAGGCCTGTGTGAGTAAAATACCTTTGGCCTATCCATCTCCCTCTCCTCTTTAACAACCCCAGTCACCTTCTTTCTTTTGACCAAGCTTCCTGGACCCACCAGGTTTTGTCAGATGTAATTGCTCTAGCTAATGGTACATCAGGACTACATAATACAGGTCCTCAGTGCCAAATAAATGTGGAAATGTCTCCCAATGTGTTTCCATTATTGGTGCCAGCTGTTGAAGCTGGGATAGTGCTTGGGCCTTGGTGCCCCTAGTGAGACTATCTCTGCTCAGTGTAAACTCAGTCCTGCCAGCTGATTGGAGAGCTCCTATGGATAGTTGAGACAGCAAGGCATGTAAATGTGGTCTATTGCTATCAGATGCCATTATCATTACAGCACCAAGCAGAGGGTGCAGGGCAGGAGCTGTAGCCACGTTACATGCCGATGTTTGAATATAGTATTCACAACTGCATTAGAAACGCGAGGAATTGGAATCCACAACCCATCAATCAGCATTTATCTGTCATAGACAATTAACATCAGCTTCCGGTAATTGCATATGACATGCCTAGCTTGTAATAATGGATCTGCTGGTTCTGTTACAGTACATGGATACTTGGGTTAAGCCTTGTAGCCATAGGGTGGAAGCTGAAACTCATTATTAGACTGGTTATCAGAATTGGAAGGCTGGAAGAATTTTCATGACATTTACAAGATCCCTGGGCTGGATAATGCGTTGTCCTCTGCATACAAATAAGCATGCAAAGCACAGCTCACATCCCTGTACTCTGGTATTGACATTTCTTGAATGTATGATTTTAAAAAAACAACGAACAACTGAGTAATTCACACGTGATTAATTTGCAGAAGATTAAAACGAGTTGTTCTGATCTCTCCTCTGCTCCAATTTAGTTTTACATAAAAGTAGTTTCATTTTTCAGTTTAACATTACTTTAAATATTTTAATTTGCTCAGCAGACTACCCTCAAGCTAGACCAATCTGCAAATAGTTACATACAAGAGCTTCTGCTGTATCAGAGCTTGGGTTTTGTACGAGGTGGGAAGACAATAGGTGCTTTAAAGAGCATCGGTGTAATGTTTAACTTCCCTCAAACAGAAACGCATGATGATACTGTTCATAATGCCAACTAGTGTACAGTGTGGTGTGCTGGAACCAGTGTGTTGTTTTACATGTTGCTTTGCTAAGTCATTTGACTGTCCTGAAGAAATATGCACCGCAATATGCACCCCACGAAGGGGTTGTTAAAGGATGTTAGTCGGGTGGTATTTCATGTTTTTGTTTGTTAACAAATACCACGGAAAGACCAACATGAACAACGCGCAGTAGATGTGTTGTATTCCACAGATGAAAATAGTCCCCAACAAATGCATTATTGCCACAGATAAAGGTAGGTAGTATTGTGTTGTTAGTTTTGGTCTCTCCTTGGGATTTGTTGATTGACAATACCTTTTGCCAGCCATGTCCTTTTTAACAGTCTGTTAGCAACCCACACTTGACTTGGAAGAAGTTTAGTGCCACGTGGTAAGTCATATTCTTCATAGGGCTCAGAGGTATTTCGATAGCAGGTGCGTGGGTCACTGTGTTGGCCATACTAAATGCAAATGTATCCGTATAACATGCAAATCTATGCAAAATGGGGCAAGATCTGGGAATTGATGCAAAGAGGACATCTGACGGATCTATGTCCATTTCAGAGCTTTACCTGCTGTATCTGTTTATGGAGAGGCTGATATTGGAATTGTTGGCTCAAGGGCACCATGATGATGATGATGGTAGTTGCTGGAGTAACAGAAAGCCGCTCACTCATTTATTGTGTAGGCTAATTGTCAAAATCCCACTTGTTTGCATGACTGAGCGTGATCATTTTCTGAACACAGACTGGCTTCAGGGAAGAAGGGCATTTCATTTACTCCCACACTGCATTGGAAATCATAAAATGAATGCGTGAGAGCTCTTATTTCCATCCAGCCTATGCTTTTAAAACATGCAGGGGTGTGGACAAGTGCTGGGTTCATCTCAGATTGGCAGTCTGTTTCATAGCCCATAACACAGTCACAATCCATGGCCTTTGATAAGAAAACATAAAATAGTTTATGAATAGCAAAGTTATATTCCCTCTGTTTTCAAAAACATGTGTCGACATTCTTTCAATGTCGGTCTCCTTTCTCGTGAGAGTGGTGGTATGTGACCCTTCTGGCTCTATGTGGAATTTCACAAAACCACCTTCGCTCTATCTGACTGCGGTGACCGAAACTCTTGTCTGTTGCATTCAACCTTTTACCCGCCTGCACTCCAACAGACCCCTTTTCTCTTTTCAGCCCCTATGGTTTACTTTTCTTCCTGTGCTCTCTAACCTCTACATCTTTATCTTTCATCATCTCTCCTCTGCCTCTCGCTGTCATTTCTCACCTCCACTATGCCTCCATTCTCTGCTCCCGCCCTTTTCCATACCCTCCTTTCCCACCACTTTTTTAAATTCAGACTCAGACAGATCGTCCTGACAGTGCTCATTAATTGTGTATTATAGTGTCAACTCTCTAAGCACTCCGATGGGTCACAGAGTTTGGAGGACAAAAGGGATGATATCAGCTAATGTGACACTTTGGTGCCTTTCCGCCTATACCAGCCCAGCTGCCCTCTCTCTTTTTTTATTTCCCTTTTCACCCCCACCCTCCTTCCATTCCCCAGAGGACGGCTGTCAGTTGCTCTTTCTCCTGAGTCACAGATAAGGAAGGGAGGATTCTCTAATGTGACAGTCCATAACAACAGTGGGCTGTCACACTTTAGCCCCTTTCACACATGCAGTCTATCCCTGAACTGTTCAGGAACATTCCTCGCATGGGGTCACGTGTGAATGGGAACAGCGATTGATAATCAATTGCTGCTCCTGCCAATTTCCCACCTTAAGACCTAGTAACATCTCAGGGAAAATTACAATACGGTTGCGTTGTGAATGAAAACATTAACATTGCAGGGATAAGGGCTTAAAAGATGCTTTCATGTGGAGAGAGCGAACCAATCACAAGACTGATTACGTATTTGAATCCACGACCTGTTTACGTTTGCATTGCCAATGCTTTCGCCGGTGATTTGATAACTGAATACTAAATACTTCACATCAACATTGGCACCGGACGAGGACGACAACAGCTACTCGTCTGCCATGTTCCTGAAAACAATAAGAGACGTCTTCCGCCGTGTACACTTTCCTTCCTGCCGTACCCCACCTTCTTCTCCTTCTGTCGAGTTTTATGGCATTCGGCATGTATAAGAGTTTCATGACCGCCAGCTGCTGGACCGTCCCTTGCTCCATCTGTTCCGGCATTGCCGTGGCGTGTGTGAAAAGGCGCAAGACGGAAATGTTCCTGAATGTAGCTGCACATGTAAATAGTGAAAATCACTCAGGTTAAAGGTTATCCAAGTTTACTGTGTAAAACTATGCATGAAAGAAGTTTTAGTTGCAATAATGACAGGTGCATTTTTGTTAACAGCTTTTGTCAGTTCTAGATGATATTATCATAATGAGGCGACCATGTAATGCATTTTCTAATGCCCATTTAGAGAAAAGTGTTGATAAATGAAGATTGTATTTTTTTATCTATCAATCCAAAACTCAGTACAGAATGTACTTGGCTATGATGAACAATCTCAATCATCTCTGTAATGTGTTGGGGACCTGGGCCCTACCACTGAGTTAAAATGGCTAACAATTACAAGAGCAGTTTTGTAAATGGCAGAATACCGCTCCATTAGACGGAGTCCAATCCTCCGAGCCGAGAGGCAAGACATGGTTGATTTTCGTTGAAATAGATTGGTTGATAAAGCTGAGGTCTTCAAGGCACTGGCTAATTAGAGACATGAAGACCTGAGTTTATTAGCGGCAAGGCAAAGTGCATGGACTGCAGCTACAGTGAACCCACACCAGGGACATCACTAACGTTAAACACAGCCTCGCTTTTTACTTCAGACAGCCAGTGTGCTGCACAGGGCCCTAATTGGATCTGCTCTCATAGACGTATAACATTACTGTAAATTGAATATATTTGTGTTGGACTGACAAAACAAGCTATTCAGAGAGTTGTTTTGGATGGACATTTTCCACTATTTTCTAACACTTTACAAGCCAAATAATTAATCAATTAGCCGTTAA
The DNA here is from genome assembly GCA_036024295.1 of Nannoperca obscura. Taxonomy (NCBI): domain Eukaryota; kingdom Metazoa; phylum Chordata; class Actinopteri; order Centrarchiformes; family Percichthyidae; genus Nannoperca; species Nannoperca obscura. The sequence continues at coordinate 10,095 of JAVQJL010102739.1, forward strand.
AATAATCAACAGATTGATTGATCATGTTAGAATTGGTTGCAGCGCATTGGTCCAAGTCTTAAGGCAGATTTAGCTGTTTTATCATACAGTAGTAACTAGATGAGACATGGAGCATTTGTTTTGTCGTCCATATTTTCGTCCTTGATTAGAAAGTAATCTGTTGGCTCTAAAGAAGTGTGTGTTGGTATAAATAAAAGCTCGGGTGTCAATCAATAAAGTGTGTTGGTAATTAATGCAGCTTGTTATCTTCCACGGTCCTCCAGTTTGTAAGGCTCAGAATTTTAATTATCTCCGACTAAAATGTTTTTTCCACCTTGGTACGTTTCATGCTTTCTCTCTCGTCCTGCACCGTCCCTCTTACTCACCTACCATTGCTCATGGCTGCAACAAAATATCTTTTTTAATTGACTAATTTGCCAATTTTTTTTTCTTGATCAATTGATTAGTTTGGTTTACGAAACATCCAAGAACAACAAAGATGACAATGAAGAAAACAATGACACATTTCTAGAGGATATTCATTTAACAACAATGTTAAGACAAGGAAAAGCAGCAAATTCTCACATTAAGACGCTGGAATCATCACATTTCTGCTTGCAAAAATGTCATACAAGATTAATTGATTATTAAAATAGTTGCCAATTAATTAAATCGACTAATCTTTGCACTCATCTCTTTACTGGTATCTCTCATTCTTTTCCTTTTTGTCCCAACATCCCTCCTAGCCTTTGTTTTGTTCTCACAACCTCTCTTTCTGCCCCCTCTCTCAGGTATACCCTGGGTTAATGGTGACCGCCGGGCTCATCCACTACGTGCTCAACCTGCTCCACATCACGGTCCACATCCGTGACGTGTGTGTCTTTCTGGCGCCGGTGTTCAGCGGCCTAACCGCCATCTCCACCTTCCTGCTGACGCGGGAGCTGTGGAACCAGGGTGCCGGGCTGCTGGCGGCCTGCTTCATTGCCATCGTGCCAGGCTATATCTCCCGCTCCGTCGCTGGCTCTTTCGATAATGAGGGCATCGCCATCTTTGCCCTGCAATTCACCTACTACCTCTGGGTATGTATGCTGGTCACGTGATGGAAAGGTGCAATAAGGACGAATCTTATTGAAAATCACTCTTTGTCAGCTTTTAAATCTGTTTTTAGCTGAAAAATATGTCAAAAGTTTAGTTCATATTTTAAAGGGACAGGCTTTATGTTTCATATTTTCAATCTTACTTGGCCTCAGATGTTGAATTATTTATCCAGAGCCTTGAAAGGCACACTGGGCATCTTTGCAGACCATGTGGAGCCCAGGAAACAGCTTGCTGCACTGTAAAGCCTTCACAATAACATGACCTTTTAAGAGTAGAATTGAAAAGATCTTGGGTTAAAGGTTGAATAGCCCCCCTCCCTATGTACCTTCCTTTCCTAAAATAGACAAAGTGAACACAGGCGTTTGTGTTCTCCCCCTACAGGGCAGCTAACCTTGTAGAATTTGCACCATCTTTGTGTTCAACAAGTTCAGATTTATTTTGTATGTAACAGAAAACTCTTTTCCTACAGTGATTTCAAACGTGTCACGTGTCCAGGTTATCCCTGTTCTGCAAGGTAGACCTTGACCGAACAAAGCAATTCCACAGATGGAAGAGAAAACGTTTGAATACAGCTTGGATGCTTGCAGGAACTACAGTTCAAAGAATTTTTTGAATTGGTCTTCCACAGCAGGTGGATGGAGGGAGCTTTTCAAGCTGAAAGATGTCTGAAACAGACTTTTCACTGAGCCTCAGTCTGTCCTCCCTTTTCAGTTGCATCAGCAGCTACCTTACAGCCCTGCAGCTATCTTACTATGCATGCATCGTGTTTGTGTGTGTGTATGTGTGTGTGTGTGTGTGTGTGTGTGCAAACAATGTTATCCTCCTCTTCCTTGTTATTGGAGTTGACCTTGACAAGCATAGAGTTTTTCATTCTGTATTGAGCTGTATCCATTCAGCTATACATGCTTTATTTATTTTTTTACATTCAAATTATTTTAGAAATGCTAATGCAAGAACAGAATGCATGTGAAAAGTAAACTTGAAATAGAAAATAACTTAATATTTCCAGATAACCAGCTTAATAAAAATGTTAAATCAGGGTTTTCAACATAGCAGAAAGACTAGAAAATAAAACAAAAATGAAAACAATATAAATAGTGTAAATGACTGAATTCATTATGTAGGTCTTGCTGTATAGACCTTGCTGCTAATACTTTCAACACATTATATTTACATGGGCATTTATACATTTGCATTAGTGACTTGAACTTAATGCTAGCAAAAACAAACATTTTGGATCTTTTGCAGAGGTTTTACCTTGCATGCTGGCTGCCCTGGACGTGAAAGGCATTTATTTCTAACATTTGTGTTCTTCTGTCATGAAGTTGCTGTTGCTGAAGAAAATCTGCAGATACTCGAAATGCATAAATATTACCGCCTGTCATTAGAGTACTGTGGGCATACTTCTTTATGCAATGCCATCTCACAGGGTCTATAATTTAGTTTTTCTATCAACAAAATTGCCTCATGCTTCTGTAAACTGCAGCAATATAACAAAAAGGTAACAGGTTACAGTGAAGCAATTACAGTCATCACTGTGACAGAATTTCAGCCCTCCACAGTTGACCTGCACACGAGCTGGTGTCAAATATGGCATAAATATATAATGAGAACAAAAATGATGAAAGAAATTCAAATTCAAATACCAATCAGCTATTGCTTTCATTGATTTACTCGTTGCTGTAGCTTCTTTGTGTCTTCTTCGCTTCGCTGCTGCTGCTCAGTTCACTTTGGCAGAATGCATTCTTTTTATTTTATTAAGCTCTGAAGCTTTGGTATTATCTAGAAAAGATTATTATATGATAGGATGCAGCAATCCTATTGGTACCAGAGGAGACTCGTACAAATAAGCCCCGTGTCCGTAATTGACAAAGTTCAGCTGTGTAGTTCAGACGTATTGTTCCAGTGTACCACAGTTACAGAAATAAAGCTGACCAATAAAACCCCAGTCTTATTTAAACTACATTGATTATGTTTTCATTAAACCCACAGCGTTCAAACAGAACCGCCTGCAGCTGTTAAAAAATACCCTCACTGCTAAAACAGCTTAAGACCCACAGGAGTCCCACATTTATGCAGATGTGCATTTGGAGGCCATAAGAAGTTGCTCATCAGCATTCAGGATAAATGTTCTGTCTTAGCTGATACTTTGGTGAGTCATTTACCGCACAGCGCACAGTTAGATTCATGCCACCGTTAAGCTTAAACAATCGAAACAAACGCAAAGACACGATCACATATCACAAATGTTTAATTGGTAAGTCAAGGTTTTCTCATTTAATGATGATCACACTGCCTTTGTGTGCATAAAGAGGTCTCTTTTATTAGGAGCTTCAAATAAAACGTATAGTTGTTGTAGATACTACAAAACACTTGGTCTGCGTACTGCTGGGCAATTAACAGATGGAAATGGCAGTTGTGAAAAGAAAGTTATAACTAAGAAGCAGCATAAACATTTTGTATTTTTACTATTTGTCTTCAGTATCTTCATATATTCATTTCTTTTGGTTTCAATTAAAATTTGCGTTTTAGAGTTTTCGGTTTCCAGGTTCACTATATATTTTTTGATGCGATAATGCAATTTACATAATTTAATTTAATTTAACAGATTGAAATTTGATTTGTATTCTCAATGAACGAGTCCCACGGAGAGACAAATCTGCTGGATGGCAGCAGCCCCGCACGTTAAACAGGCTGGTGAGCAGGAAAACTGGTGCTTTAACTGTCCTCATCCAAGAGTGTCTCAGTAAGCGAACAGAAAAAAAATCTTTCATTGTGAACGCCACAGTCAACGAGCGGTAATAGTGCCTCGTAGGCTATTTGTCCAATTTTTATTTTACCTTCAAGGCGCTGATCTCCCTTTATGCTCGAGCGTAAAGACGCTGCGCGGTGGAGGCTTTCATCCAGGTAGAAGTAGTGATGTGGGGATTTCGTCACGCCATGCCTCACTGCTGTTTGTCACAGTGTAACAAGCTTGGCAGTCCAACGCCGCCGGGTTGGACAGAAACCTTTTATCTGTCCATGGATTCAGCCATCCCACTTTATGTCACTTTGTCAAATCGTGCATGGATTCATCACTACGTGTGGTTTCAAGGTAGTATGAGTCACTAGGCTCGAGTGTTCATGCGGACAGCTCTATGGCCCTTTTTTGAACTCGCTCACTGCCACTGATCTGGCAGTGACCTACAGTTTAGTGTCTAGGTGGCTGGCTGAAAACGCCTGTTGTGTCTACAATTTAAGTCCCGATACAACACGACCGACTGTCTGTGTACCAGCTCAGCGGAGTGAAACCAAACAGCTGATACTGCTACTACTCACTGGGAGAGCTGAACATCCTCAAACATACCGTACATATTTGGAAGCAACACATACTTTGGAAATGTATATTATGTATACATGTATATACATGCTTTTATACGTACACGTACGTTCAATAGACACTAAATGTCACTAGCATTGCAGATATTTTAAGGAAATCTGTATAGCCCGTGTGTAATTTAAGATCGGAACAGACCCTAACATTATTGGGATAATTGAACGTTGAAGTAAAAACAGAGGGCCAATACGTCAGTTGACAGTTAGACTTTAATTAGATTGCCACTCTAAACAACTCGCACATGACTCTGCCGAAACAAAAAGAGACTAGACCATTTGCCTTGCTAATTTATATTGAAATTAGCAGAGAAAAAGCAAGGAAAGTCACAAAACTTTATCGAAATTAGACATATTGAGGGAGTTTGGCAACAGGGACTGCAAACTCTCAGAGCTGCAGATAAGTGAACTGTGTAAAAATGTGAACTTCAGGTGAACTGTCTCTGCACAGAAATCTGAATGAACTGCAATATGAAATAATATACTCTACTCTCCAAAAGAATACTCTAAAATATTTCTCGCTGTCTTTCAGTCAGATCTTAATGATTTCTCCCGTCATGTACTGTTCGTTGACTTTACTGGTTCCAATTTTTAATAAAGTTTGAGATAATATGAATAAGAACAATGAGTAAATCATGTCATCGGCCTAACAATTACGATGTTTGTCAGGCTTTTTATGTAGAGAGGTTGACCACTAACCTTTTGTGGGCATTTGGCACTTTTTAAATGATAACAACTTAACACTTATCCTTCCAGTTTGGTCCCACTCATTCCTAATACATCCGAGGTGTTTTCCTGCAGATTCTCCAAAATTCACCATCTAATATTTCAGGACTCCTCCAAAAAACTGTCACCATAACCATTTGTCACACACCAAGAAATGTGTATCAGGGTGTGTTATGGACACCTTTGTCTCTGCACTATCATAATGGCCTCTTGTCATCTTTTGCGAAATGATCAATACATCTCCAAGTGAGGCAGGTGTTGCTCGCAGCCGCCATCACTGCCTTTTAAGGTGATGTGTCATCAGCGAAGCAGTGCCATCGGGGAAAGAAATCCCCCTCCACTCACCTGCCACCTCTCACGTCCTCCGTTCTATTTGGCAAGGGCCCTGAAAAACAATCATCCCGGCCATGCACCACTGCTTTCCATTATCAGTCTCATTTGCCCACATTTGTCTTTGTGTTTTCCTTTCCTCCTCTTCGTCTTTCTTCCATCTTGTCTGCCTCTAATTGTCTTTGTCTTCTTTTGTCCCTGCCATTGTTTGCCTCTTGCCACATTCTGCTTTCTGCCTCTTTTCTCTTGTTCTTCCCGCCTTGATTTGTCTTCCTTGTCTTGCTCTTTTCTTCCTGGTCTCTTTACTCCCGTCCTCTCCTCCACACGGCAAAATACACAAAGCCCGTTCTCTTAAGTCTCAGCCCAATCTTCATTACCGACTCCTTCATTTTATCCACTAATAACCCATTCAACTCCTCTAGCTTAATCTCTGTGTTTACCCCCCCTTTCTTGCAACACACACACACACACACACACACACACACTCTCTCTCCCATAATCTATAATTGAATCCTCTCATACCCAGAGAGATGCTCTTTTTAACACCATAGCTCATAGTTACCATAGGTAACGTGAATACACACTGAGACAGAGTCACGCTGCCTCCCTCCCTTGCCCTAACCCCATGCACCATGCTTACACTGGTGTAACACTAATTCCACTCTTTCTCTGGGCTCACATTTAATTAGCTGGACTGGTATCGCACTGTGTGACTTCTCTGTCTGCACAAAGAGAGTGGCTGCTGGGAGGGCAGTTGGAAGAGGAGAGGCACCAGTTGAACGTGGCTTGTACACGCCTCTGAATAGACAACACAAGGCTGCACACTAGCTTTGGCCCGGCTTGAGTGGGGATATTAGTCTGAGGAGAACAAAGCAGCTTCCGCAGTCACTGAAGTCATCCTAATCTTTGCTTATTTTCACGTTTAAACAAAAGAAGCAAATGCTCTTGGATTTATGGGAAACGTGTTTTGGTGCCTGTGCCTTTGGCCGCCCTATTTTTATCAACAAAGGCGGCAAATATTAGAAACACCTCTCAGTGTAACACAATACAGCCCAGCAGCATTACAGACTACAGCCTCCAAACTAATCATGAAGTCCAATCAACACATCTCCAAAACATATTCAACCAAAACGGAATAATATAACCTGCACGAAGGTAGGATCTACTGTTGTACCAGACTGCTTTAGTTTTATCATGCTGTACCGAATAAACTGACAACTTAGTTTAAGTTATAACTAAAACCCCATTTGGACAGGATTAATATTAAAGGGGGAGGTGGATAATCATACTGTTTATTTTCACCAGTTGGCTTAGTATTATTTTTGTATTTACCATCAATTATTTAGCTGTGATATGACTAACACAGGCAGTACTTAAATGTCTTCTTCTGGGGTCGATTAGACTGCTTTACACTAAGAAATAGGGCTGATCTGAAACAGTATTAAATATGTTTAACCAGCTCCGACCGGCAGAGACAGAATCATCTGTAATGAGACAAAACAACCCATTTGAGCTTAAAGAGGGTTCCTCAACAGAGCAACAAGGCCCTAAAACGTTGATTTCCACAAGCAAAAGTTCCACTCTCTTATAGGACAAAATTATAATCAGGTCACCACAGACCCTACTTACTGTGACCCACCTCAACACGTAGGGAAAGCACTTCCTGAGGATGGTTTATTTTTGCATGTAGCTATAGTATGAAGCAGTGTCTGTGTGCATGTGTCTTTGTGCAGTTGATTGATTGGTGGCTGATCCAAGGGGTCTGTCTGCAGGGCTCTGCTGGGTGTTTGGGCGGGGCGAGACCACCTTGGTCCAGCGATCATTGATTCCCTCTCATCAGCAAATCTCAAGCACTGTTGAATGCAATCAAGCTTCTTGACTTCACTGGTATCCTCCGAGTTTGATCATTTTAAAGGTCACTGTTAAATCCATCTTTTATTCTGTGTGTGTGTGTGTATCCGCCACATGTACGTTTTTATATTCCATGTTTTTAAATGTTAATTATCGGTCTGTGGCGGGTACGGAGAGCTTGTTTACAAGATGTTTTTGCTGGTCTAGTCTGATCCACTCTCCTCTCATCCTCTCCCACCACAGCTGGCTGTTCCATATTTCCCTGATCATTAGGCTGTGATCATTAAAGTACTTTTAAAGATGCACAAAATATGCATTTTCATCTCTTTTTAAGTTTCACTCAAAGTGTAAATACAAGTTGGTTACACATATTTTCTATTAGTTTTGAAAATGCATGTCTGAACTCCTAAATCTATTTCTTTTAAGCCCGCCCACTGCTGAAACACTAGAGTGAACCTTTTTAGTAGAGAGGACAGCCTGCACTGATTTTTCTACTGTAATTGAAGGAGTCATTATCACAGGGAATGTGCAGCCTGTGGTGCTTTTACTTTCACTTTCTAGTGTCCCTGAAACACAATCTGTGGGTCTCCATGTATTATTTGATGCCTAAATGGCTGCCATACTGCTGTGACTCTCATATCATTGTGATCTCTTATTTTCTCTCTCGTAGGTGAAATCAGTGAAGACAGGCTCGGTATTCTGGACCATTGGCTGTTGTCTCTGCTATTTCTACATGGTAAGAATGGTTCTCTCACTCACACACACACACACACACACACACACACAGGGTACGTACCAACCATTGGTTGGATTCGACTTATTTGACTTAAGCAACCTTTTTTTTTTCTTTTCTTTTTTTTTAGCAAGTCAAGATCACATTATGACTGCTCTCTGTCATCTCTTAAAACAAATCAACCGAGTAACTGGAACATACAGTATATACACATATATATTCATTTAGGCCCCAATTTCTAAATATTTCGATTTAGTACTTTTACCCAGATTAATTTATATTTTGTCACATTTCTATTTTTTATGTAAATATGACATATATATAT
>JAVQJL010102740.1:0-14766 GCA_036024295.1 Nannoperca obscura
AGTGGTTCGATACGCTGCGTAATGTTGCTCGTGGTGCGTGCCGAGTGCGTCTGGCGCAGGAAGCGAGAGCGAAACGAGGGGATGGTTAAGGATGGTATTTATGCAGGATGGTGTAGTGTCAGTTGACGTAATTAGGGTGTGGTCCTGCTCCCGAAATTCTGCTAAATAGGAACAATTAAAGTGGGGGTTGCTTCATTCAAATTCCCCCAAAATATATATTTTCTTTAATTAAAAATGTTCTTGCAGAGAGATAGATGAGAAGAATGATATCACCACTGTCAACACTGCATGGTAAATATGAAGAGACACCCAGCAAATGATTAGCTTAGCTTAGTAAAAATACTGGAAACAGGGAGAGCCAGCTAGCCTGGCTCTGTCCAGCACCTAGCACCTCTAAAGCTCACTGATTAACACATTATTGTATATGTGTGTACAATACACAGTCCAGAAAGATTATACATGAATAAAAACTACAGTTTTAAATGATAACTACAACAAATAAGAATTAAGAATGTTTTTAAAAAATATATACATTCTCTACAGGATGTGGAGACAAAAATCAGATGTATGACCCTAAACTGCCCTTTCAAATGGTGACCAGATCTAGAGGACATGAGAATTCCTTTGTTGAGGTCTGTGTTCCCTGTAAAGATCGTAAACTTTAATTAAGTTAAGTTATATGGTCGATGAATATCATGTGGGGTCATATACCTGTCGGCTTATCTGGGTGTGCCAACTTCAAAGGACAGGAGGAGGAATGTGTTAGTTACTTTGCTTTCTCTGGATAAATACAAGGCAACCAGAGAGCTCAGAACCCTCTGTTGTCAGACACCCTTTGAGTGTACAACAGTTGGTCCTCTCTGCGCAGACAGCTTAATAAATACTCAAAAGTCTTTGTTGTTTCAGAGACTTCATTTTCCAGATTTCCACCACAATCATAATACTTTAGGCCAGTGCTTCCATGGCAGCCTGGAGTGCCTCGAGGATGGGATAATGCAAGATTAGTAATATCGTTCATTTATTGTGTATTTTTAATAATATTTTATCATATTAAAGAAATATGTCACATTTACATTAATTACATGTTATGTCACATTTGTCACATGTCACAACATATCAAACCAGAAGAAAAAGCAAAAATATCAAAACATTTGTATTAAAAACTGTGTTTACTACGCAGTTGTGCTGGATGTTATTGTAACACAATACACTTTCCAGCTCTGGAGTTTTTCAGGAGGTCAGCAGTCAGAAAAATATGGTCATAGCAGACGGTAAGAGCAAGATTTGACACGCTAAACAGAGCTCAAAGTAATGCTGATCCATGTCAGACCTCAATGCAGTCTGACATGACTGAATCTGAGCCCATCAACCAAACTCAAATAAGACTCAACACTACTCAGCTAACAGCATAACAGATTGAGACAGAGTGAGATACATCCACTGTTGTATTTCTTAACATCATATACAATATGTTTGATGTGCCACTCTAGTTATTATATTTAGGAAAATGAAATAAATCCATTTAATAAATGAGCATATTTTAATAGTATTCATTTTTATTTTCAGTTAAATATTTATCGCTGAATCTGTTTATCCTGAGTGATTGAGATTACTTGTGATGTTTTGCTTGATATAACATAATATATGTCGTTAGGGTGGCTGAGGGTGCCAGTTTGGGAACCACTGCATCCGCGATATACATGACTTGTACAATGCGCAAATAGCTGTGCAAATACACGTGTGCAGAAGTAACAAGTCTAGTTGTGTCTAGTTGTTTATTTAATAGTCTCTATGAAAAAAATTGATAGTGTATTCTGTGGATTATCCAGACGTCCACTGATTCTTGAAAGCGATGTTCATCTGCTAGAGACCTTTACAGTTGTCATTCCTCTTTCTCTTCTTGTTTCCCGGTGACTCTCTACAGCTAACTATAAATACAGGCAAATCATTTAAAAACCCCTGACTTCACAGGAAATACATAAGACATGATGGTATGTTCAATGACAGCTGCTTCCCTCTAAGGAGTAGCAGTCAGAATGTGGTCAGTGTAGCTTAGCGTTAACACTGGAAGTAAGGGAAACAGCCTGTCCAAAAACACACCTACTACACCTCTAAAGCTTACAAATTTCAATGTATTTGTAAAATGTGATGTGATATGTAAACTTTATATCATGTAAAATCAACAATGCGTGGTTTCCGGGGTGGTAGGTTATTTTAACTTCTTCTTGATAAACAGCTTGTGTAAGCGTCTCTGACTTTAGCATGGGCTGCCAGTTTTGGTCAGTGAGCACAAATGTTGTTATCTGCACAGGTACGACGGGACAAAGCCTGACAACACCCCCTGTGCTGACAAGACTTCAGGAAGTTGCATGCGGTCACTGATCCCAACTGTTGTTTGTGAAGAAATTCCCACACTCAACTCCCCATAAAAGCACAAACTGTTGTTTTGTGTACAGATGAACTTTAGTTTTAAAAATATTGGTATTTTGAATTTTGGACAGAGCTTCCCCCTGTATTCAGTCTAGACATGATATTGATTTCAATCTTTTAATCTCACTCTCAGAAACAGAGTAATTCCCAAAATGTTGTCTTTAAAGATACTCTGATTGTGTAGTTAATCCCACAAATCCAAAGTTTTCTCGCAGCTCAGTCTGATGTCTTCAAACTCAACTCTGTGAAGTGTGTTGAGTTATGAAACAAAGTGTATCATTAAAATCTGAGATATAATAAGAGTTTATTACTGTAAGTGCAGCTTCACAGTAATAAAATGAAGCAGACATGATACGAGTGAGAGTTTTTGCTAAAAAATGGGCCTCATTATCTATGCTGCCCAATAGTCCTTGAGCTCATACACTGTTCAGAATGAATCATCTGCTCATCTCATTGTGCTCCCACCTCCATGATGTGTGCTGTAGCATTCACTGATCAGCAAATGGTGGAGAATGGGCCTCAACAGGCACATAATGTGGCAGCATAGCTGGGATGGTGGAGTGTTTGCACAATATAGCTGTTCACTGAGAGAACAAGCTGCACAAACACAGGCTAGTGCCATGTCGGTGCAACCCTGCCGAGCATGAACATCCACATCTGCTCAGGCTGTTCATACACAAACACACACACATTCATAACATACATGCAGTTTTAGTATATAAACCATGCTACTTTATACACTCAGAGAAGTTAAATGCGTGTGATTGTTGTAAACAATTATGCTGATTAGCATGATTTTTTGATGATTTTACAATGAACTGTGCTGTGACAATATGGAACTTCATTGATTTTAATGTATTTGCTTAGGTAGTTTAGATGAAATGGGAGTGAACAATAACTTTAAAACAGCATGCATCCGTGCATTAAGGTATATAACTCATTAACTGATCAGAGTATTGAGTACTGAGCATGTCGGAATTTGAATGGAGGTTGTACAGTACACAGCTATAGTGAGTAATATAGTAAGGTATTTGAGTGTTAGTTTGAATTGCGTATACAGGTGCTATGTTTTAAACAATCGATGTCTATGTGGATTGATTTTAAACCTAATAACTTAAAGTATGTCATCAAAAATTGTAAAAAGTAATTGCACCCATCCACATTTAAGTGTTTTGGGCCCATGTACATTAAGTAGGAGTATGCAAGAGAACAAAATAAAAAAAGATACAAAACTGCTTAGAATTATGCACATATAGATATATAGGTGGTTTCGAGCTACAGGTGAGCAAATTAAAAAAGCTAAAAAAGAAGAACTGGAAGAAAGATGCAAGAGTTAGTAGTTAATAATTGGTAAAGGAAGAGCAGGGGTGAGTTACTATAATAGTTGTTTTAGTACCGTATTGTACATCGCTACATTTGACTCCGTAACAGCTTCTTAGCAAGAAGGAGACAAAATGTTCTAAATGTATACATTCTCTGGCTGATTGTCAGAGAGTCTGGGGGTTTGCATATGTGCCGTGGTTTGCAGTAAGTGAACATGACAAAAATACACAACAATTGCATAAAATGAATGATCACATCATAATGGAGTATCAGAATCAGAATCAGAAGACGAGTCTTTATGTATGTTATTGGTTTGCATTATTGTATCTCAGCATAGTTAAAGAAAGGTTGCATAAAGTTCTGCTGTAATGCACCACCTGGCAAGCACGCAAATCAAACACACCTATGATGTTGCATGACCTAAATGCTAAAATGCTCATGGTGGATCCTCCAGCCGTGACATCTGCGTTCACCTATCAACCATTACCTTCAGTGAGGTGTGTGAGGCCGTTCTGCTGCTTTTGACAATCTCGGTCACAGTTTTGACTGCAGGGTGCTCTAATCAGATCAAAACTAGGACGGAGAGGCTGACTGGACTGGTTATATTATGCTTTCAGAATGAATGAGAAGTTGAACTTGGATCAGATTGTGGAGGACTTTGCCGTGCACAAGACCCACAGAATGGCCCTCAGACAGGTGAGTACGACAAACTCGCTGATTTTGGAACTCTCTCTCCGGAGGAGAACATCAACAACCACTGTGTTGCCTAGCAATGTAGCATTGTTAGTGTGCGGTACAACGTGCGTAGAAACTGTGGAGTCTTTCCTTTGTATTTATACACCTCCATGTTGTTTGCTTTAGTAATGTTTTATACTCCTGTAGAGTTCATGAGAAGTGGGAGGTTATTCCGGTTTTGTAGCCTAATAATGCGTGTTGCACCCACCATGGTGTACACAGACTTTTCATTTACTATTGAGGCTATACAGAGGAAGGCTGAGGTATATTTACAATAGATAATCACTTGTATACACAGGCTGCAAAGTGCACCTTCTATAGAAATTATATGTATTGTTTGGACATAAGAGCTCAGTGGCGTAATGTTGTTCCACTAGCGCATGTGTTGACATTTAAAGCAGTTTAAAGGTTAACTCAGAGTACATTTTAAGTCACTAACTTTTTACTTTAAGTAAATGTTTACACAGTTGCTACTTTTACTTGAGTATAATATTCTAGTGCTGTTTCCATCCCTGTGCAAGATAACGGAGGTGGTTTCTTCAAAAAGATATCACATTAACAAACATAATCCTGTAGATAAATGGAAACAACTGCATAAAAATGATGTACAGTACCAGTCAAAAATTTGGATACACTTTCCCATTCACTTGTGTTTTGGAAAGTGTGTCCAAACTTTTGACTGGTACTATACATATCAATATATGCACTGTATATAGGGACACTGTGAATGGTTTATAAGTTACAAGTGTGCAAAACAAAGAAAGAAAGAACAATAGTAGTTGGAAAAAGTATGCTAGAGAACAGTAGTGTGGTTGCTGCTGACAGCAATCACTAATAAACATGGTCTTAAAGAACAACAGACGTGAAAAAAGTGTCCAAACTGTTTTCCATGTTGATCTGTATCATTCAGTGTCACGTGGCATCCTGTATTTTTCAAGGAAACCTTGAAGACAGTCTGATGGCAACCGAGCACTGCATGTCACAAGATTACAGACTCCAAATGTCACATCCTGACTGTTGTTTTATCCGTCGCCCTTTAACGTAGCATTGAGCAGACAAGCAGAGGGAAGGGGAGTTTACGCAGCAGATACCGCCTCTCCTTCTCTCTGCCATGTTGTGACCCAGGGAGAGGTGGAAGGAAATGACTGTCATAAGCCCCCACACAAGAAACGGAGTATGGCAGCTCCTTTCAGAGGTACTTTGAGCACTGGAAGACCACTTACTGCAAAAAAGAGGGCCAGAAGATCACAGCTGTGGTAAAATGCTGCCTTTAACAATAACAACTACGATAGGTGGAGTCACAAAAGGAGTCCGTCTTTCAAAAGGTAGCAGCATGTTTTCTCTTTCCTGAAAGGCCTCAGAATGCCTGTAATTTTATTTTTATAAATAAATCTTGAATCTGAACGTGACTCACTCAAAGGCTTGAAGGACATTTGAGCATTTGACCACGTGTTACGCAGAGAGAAACATCTAGACAACGACAGGATCTGGGGCAATGGCTTCTACATTCAAAACTCATAAATGTGGAAAAACAGTCACGAGTTTGAGTTTGTTGTCAGAATTCCTGCTGAACATCGCTGAAATGGAAAATGTGTCCTGTTTACCTGTGTGAAATTACCCCCTAGCAACTACACTACCATATCAAGAGCATATTTTGAAATAAGACAAATACGTGGATCACATTGATCCAACAAACCAGATTAAAAGCTATAACTACAATTACATGCAAACGAGAACCGAGAAGAAACAGGAAATCCAAAAATGAATTTACATCCACTGAAATAACCTGATTCAAACCCAGTTTATATGCAGTCGATCATGTAATTAGATAATTAGATATTAAATTGGATCTACTGCTATCACTACCATAATATTGAACCAAGACTGAGAGTTTTAAAAGTTTATTAAAATGTTTTTCAAAAAAATTAATATATACACACCTGAAATTATGTTATATACATTGTTTCCACCCATATAAGGTATATTAACCTAGCAAATAACATTATAATCAAATTGGTTATTTCTTTCCATAATAATGGTAGTCTACAAATGTGCAATGTACAATTTATCTAATTATATGCAATTAACTGACACACAGTGAACCAAGGTCTTTTTGGGGTCCCTGGAGGTCTGGACCCAGGGCCCTTTCCCCGCTTGGTAATCAAGCCCTGAGTGTGATCACTATTAGTATTTAGTTTGTTGCAGAAGAAATGCTACTGACTGTAGAAAAATACTTTTTAACTGATTTAAAATGTCTATATTAAACCAAATTAAACAATGAAATAACATGAATTACAATACAATCTGTTATATTCTTTACTTATGTATACTCTAATAACTGGATGAATTGGATCATTTTTTATTGTGACAAGAATTTAAAATCAAATCCAGCAGAGTGCAGTATACATCTGCCAAGGCTAAATTTAAAGCACTGTCATTAGTTTTCATGAGGAGATGCAAGAGAGCAATTTATTCTCTGAGATGGACATGCCCTGTCCATGCCAAAATGAAAAGCAGTGTTGCTGGCAACCTTTCACATTAAAACAGTTTCCTGTGGACTACTCAGCTGGAGGGACAGAAAGGACGTTGTACAGACACTTCTTGGAAAGTGTTGACAGCTAAGAAGTGTTAGTTAGCTAGCATTAGCTTACAGAAAGGCTGTCTGTCATGGCTGCCATCAGTTACAAATCGAGCAGTTAGATAACTGTCCTTTTCTAACTCAGTAACAAAAAAGTAGAAAAGTTATTCAGAAATTGAAATTCACAAAGTTCACAACACTGCAGGCAGGCTGTGTTGCACAGATATGGATTGTAGGCTACACCAAATAAAGTAGAAGTGCTGACTTTACACCCTACAAAATTACATAATCACTTGATGTGTTTGGCATCAAGATGCAAGTAAATAAAAGTGAGCCGCGGTGGCTCAGAAAATGCAGTGTCACAGACATTTTCTCTTTTTGTTTACCTCGGTTTAGCTAATTTTATATTCGCCCTGTAAAGTGCTGCAGAAAGTATTTTAATTTAGGGAACAGCTTGCTCCGACACTGACAAATAGTGGGAAAATGTGTTTTGGTTTGGGAGCTTGGAATAAATCCTGGCTGCTGCTGAAACATTAAGCTGGTGGTAGTGCCTGTGGAAGGGCATATGAAGGGAACAGGCGGCTTGAACACTGCGCTGGCTTTTACATTTGAGTGTTGAGCAGTAAAACAGAACTAATGCGGGAGATGCAGACAATTAAAAAATGAAGACGAGGTGGCAGTGGTATTGTCTCCCCCTCTGAGAAAGCCCCCCTGAGGAAACATCTTCACTCTGATTCATTTGCTATAGAGCTGCGTGCCACCTCCGCAGTCAGTCTGCAGTCACTGCAGAGGCTGATAAAGCCAGCTTTACTGCTTTAATACTACACACACTCCACACGTACACACTCCAAACTAGCCTCTCTTTTCTTTTTCCACACTTCCATCCACATCCTCATAGCCTCTTTCTCTCTATATGCAGACACAAAAAGAACTCCCGGGCATTGCAGCTACAGACAGCCAGCACCTTGTCTGCTCGGTCAATGGATTCGGCAGGAATGCTCAGGCCATAGTGGATTTTCCTCTTTCAGCTTCAAATCAGATGACAAAGAATAGGCATCCCTTAATCTGTCAAACCACTTGAGGTGCCATAAAACTATAAATCCCACCCTGATCCTTGGCTGGCAGGATATTTTGACATTACACCAGATTTCTGAAAAGGCCAACTCGGGGGATATAAAGATGATGGGCAGTGAGAAGAGCTCTAACTGGGATAGACATGTCACTCCCTATTGAGCTCAGACTGTAGAGGCACATTATTATGACCCTTTTCTCCATTGTTCCTCACACTTTTGTTTCTCTATTAGCAATAAAGAGAAATAATGCGATAGATAATCGCCAATGGACATCACCATTGTCCATGGTGGGAAATGTTGGATCTCTGTTAATATTATAGAGTACGTTGTAGACGTCGATGATGTGATGCTACATAACTAAAACTGAATTCAAAATTGAATCTACAAAGAACTGTTTGATCAATTTACCAAGCTAGGGGTGTTGAGCAAGCCTCACATTTTATTTTGTGTTTGGGTGAAAACTTCACTCCACTTTGGGTGGTTTTCACGTACAGTCTGAAGTCACTGTGGTGTGTTTTCCTACAGGTACCCCACACACTCCCAAACACACACTCACCATTGCTTTCAAAAAATCCATTAAAAATAGCTTAGAGACATAGTGCTGCCTGGACTAATGTAGTGCGTCATGTTTCACAATACCTGGTCTGATGAAAACCTTTATAAACCCTGTTGGATAAATGGGATAACGTCACAGTGGATGTGCTGAACAGCAGTACATTTTGGAAGGTTCAGGCACTTGGACACACTGTATGATGTTTTTAATGTGAGAACATCAATAAATCAAAGACGTTAATAGGCAGATTTTATTGATATTACAGGAATCCTTCATAAATGCACAGAAATTATATATTTGAATAACTTTGGGCTGGGCGATTGAAACATTATACTGCATTAATCAATTAGTCGAGTGACAGAAAAATTCTCTTCAACAATTTTGACAATCAGCTAATTGTTTATGTCATTTTTCAAGTCTTTATGAAGCTCAGCCTAAGTTTAATTATTCCTCATTTATTCACATCTCTTCCTCTCGCTCTCTCTCTTTCTCGTTGCTTCTTTTAAACAACTGATTATTATTACACATCTCTCACTTTATCCAATCAGATTTGACCACGATCTCCACTTGCCAATCGTATTGCTGCTGTTCTCCTCTTGCATTCATTTCAGCGTGGGATCGTTGAGATCCTCCTCCACCCCGTGCACCTCCAGTGTCCAGGTCGAGCTCATCAAAAGTCCACTACTCATCACATCCAGATATTCAGCCATTCTTCCACCACCTACACCACCGGTCTAGATTCCAAGGGGGTATTCTATACTACTCACAGCTTCACTATCGCCCTTAAAATATGCTGACGTCACACATTTCTCATTTTTATTATGCAAAAGTCTCTGATTCAAATATAAGTACACAGTAGTAAAAGTGAGCAAATTGGAATGTTAGTTGACAAATCAAGGAATTTGAACTTGTCACTATGGGCTCTGGGAAATTGTGATAAACATTTGTATGGTTTTATAGCGACAAAAATAATATTTGATCTCTAACTTTAACCCTGATATATGCACATCCCAATAGAAAATTATCCATGATATGCGCATAAAGGTGGATGTGTTCTAAGACACATATAATGTATCTGCAATGCGACCTAAAATACATTTAATAAAAGATGCTACTGTTGTGGTGCTAAACTTCAAGTAGAAGAGAAACATTGTTCAGCATGTACAGCTCAGCATTCGCAACAAACCTAAATGCAAGCAACTGTTGCGGGTTAATTAGGTATTTTCAATTGTGGTGACTTAAAAACTACTAAAGTCCAACATAAAACTGATTGGTGATTGATATATGGCAAACTCTGCTGAAGATCTGCGCCAGCACCTGAAGCACTGCCATCCTATGAATCACAAATCATTCCACAGAGTGCAGGAGCTAACAGTCTCCACCACAACACACCAGCAATTAGACCCATTTGCTGAAACAAGCAGCAAGACACTCAGAGAAACTAAATTCTTATATAAAAGTCTGTGTTCAGTTAATGACGGAGTCTCGAATAATCACCAGAACAAACACTAAAGGAAGGTGGCTTATAAAGGCAGGGGCACAAAACATTTAGGAGGGTGGAGGAGTCATGTCATACTCACCACTCTGTTGAGAACACGTTCTCCATCTATCACATTCATTCACCAATTAGTCCTAGCGTTTCCATCTTTGCCATTTTTCTTAAATGATGCTAAAGAGCAACAGTTTGATTCTTTTATACTAATTGTTTCCTGGAAATTCATATTTGAAAAGTTAATGCTGGATTTAATATGTTTTACAAGACACGAGAGATGGGCCGTGTTCGGTTGTTTTTCCACCAGGCTGCATCAGATTACATCACATAAGGAGGTTGGTTTCCCTGATTCTGCCTAAGCCTAAATTGCACTAGTAGGTGCTTAAAAATTTGAGTTATAAAGAAAGAGTTCCAGTTTGCAGCCCATATAACTCTCATCTCACACTCAGAATATAAGGAGAATCACACCTCAACTTATGGTCCACTTAAAGCTGGAGTAGGCAAAATCTGTGCAACCTTTGCAAAACCTTCCTCCTCTCTCTCTGCTGCCTCGTATCACTCCGCTAAGCCCTTCCCACAAAACCCACAACTTCGACACTTGACAGGAGTCAGTTGCCCTGCAAAACCTCACGCCTGCTCTCCACGGCATGAGCCTGACAGAGACCCCGGTCTCTGTCAGGCTCAGGAGAAGAGGCGTCTTCTCAAAGACGGAGAGGCGCAGAGCAGATCGCCCCAGGCTTCAGAGGCAGCTGCAATGCCGTCCAACCACACACACATGCCACCGTCCCCAGTCAAAAGTTATTCCCCACTATTTGTCATCACGCCTCTTTGCCACGTCAATAAAACCACCACGGCATCAAACATAATGAGCCAGAAGCTCCGTGTGGAGCCGATGTGGTAAAGGAGGTATTGGAAATAAATCACAAGTTGCAGGATTTTTGGCAGGAATTTCCGCCATTAAATCAGGCTTTCACCATGTGAAGGAACGTGTAAATGTGTCTGCATTTGTAGCCGCCAGTATAAACGTTCTGTCTATCTGAAATAACCTGTGATTGGCTAAAGTCTCCTGTCATGGGCTTATTTTCTGAAAGCCAGGAGGAGGGACAAAAGTATAGGTTTGGTCTTGAATTACAATATGCTGAACAGTTATTATAGATTTTTTGGCAAACTCAAGTTGTTTGCCTTGATGATGTATCGGAGGTGTGCTGGTGACAAACCACAGTAAGAGCGCACTGTGGCAGTTTTATTGTAATATTCCTTTCTGCTATATATAGCACAGAATATGTCTATGTCTGGAAGATTAAACCTGCTTTTATTAAAGAATATCATCATTAATGAAGCTCCGCTATTTTGGTGACAAACCCACTGCATTTCCTATTACTTCTTCACAATAAAAGCATCTTGCAGTACCTTAGCACTGCTCTGATATGACTGAAAACTCTTTTAGAAGCAGGGTTTCTCTCTAGCCACCAGAGCAGCTACACATCTGCACAAGACATGGAGGAGGCCATCACATGTTAGCCATAACTGGCTCTGCTACCGAGCAGGGCCACAGCAGCATAGCTTAGTGTAGCTATTCCCTGCTGTGAGGCTGTTTTGGCTTGGTCTGTTGACCCAGGCAGTATCACTGACTATATTGAGAAAAATGCACATGAAACATCCACTAAAACAAATTGTATTATACATAAGGGACTTCTTATTTATTATGCTCAGTCCCTTATTGAGTACAATAACTTTTAATTTTTTTATTTTGGGAGATAGTGAATCGTTTGAGAAACATCCCCCGAGTGCACCGATGCAGGATTGTGAGATTATCCCATGTACTCAAGAGCTCTGACTAAATTTAGCATGGAGCTGTCAAAGATCTCAGCCAGACACACACGGTAATGTGCTCCACTATCCTTCCACACTTTTTTCTGCTTCCCAAAACAGCCTGCTCCCCTGCCCTCCAACCACTCCAGGTTATGTTCAACATACTTTTTACAGGCCACACACTGAGTCCTTACACGGTGGCTGCTGCTGGATCTAGATGGGAAAGGTGCTCAGATGTTATGGGTGTCACACCCACTCCAAGTCACAAGTGCTCACTCAAACAAAGGAGTGCGGAAAACAAGCCATTATGGATGAGCCAACCTGAGAGCAATACAGAACCTTCCATTCTGTGCTTCTTTTCATGTTAACCTTCATCACCACATCACTCTTTATCAGTCATAGTACAAAGCAGCATGAACTGACAGTTCTCAGAAATCTGACAAGAGGCTCTGCATTGGACAAACCATTGTTCACTGATTAGACTACTAGCAAAATCAGGGCATCTTTAAAGTGCTCCCAGGTTATTATTGCACAAGGAGATACATTTAATTCCACCATTATGTTAATCACAAGAGGCTACAACACATTACTCACTGTAAAAAACATGCATAAGCCCAACATTATATAAGCTTTTTTGCATTTGAGAATACAGCTACTTTATCTGATAAAATCCAACAAAAATCACAAATAAAATTGATGTCAAAGTGATTTTTAAATGTTTTGTTTGTTAAAAGCCCTCCCTCCCTCCCCATTATTAAAAAAAAGAACAGAAGTTCTTTGGGGAAATGCCAGAAATTATCTATTTTTTGTTATTCTAATGGGGTGCCTTGTTGTACAGCACTGATTGACAGCGGAGCTGGCATGCTGAATGGGACCATCCAAGGATGTGAATGCACCGGGTTGTGTATGACAAAAAATATGTTAGTGCAAGTGCACCAGGAACCAATAGATAGCGCATTACAGTGCCTGCAGTTTGAAAAAAAACCCTGCCTTAACAGGATAATCTGGGCAATTTTCAACCAGACTAAAATCGCCTGAAAGGGCCGGTACTCCACAGAATATGACATGTTGGCTGATTGGGTTATAATATTCAGAGGCAGGTGATGAAGATGAGAGAGGAAGGGCAGGTATTGCCCACTGTGCCCAGGATATGATTAGCATTCTGTCTTGTCAACACAACCAATAAGTGACCTGATCATATTCAAACAATGTAATTACAATAAAGATGTTCTTTAGTATTTACAGCTCAATTTAAGTGCAACACAAACACCTAACATAATATTAGTGTAATATTATAGTATTATTGTATAACACACATTTTACTTACGTTTATGTACTGTTTGAAAACTCCAACTTTTGCTCTCCAAACATCTTATAAAAACGATTTTCCTGATCTTATTTTGATATCTTATTTTGTCCGTTTTTACATGTTGCATTATATATTTTTGGTTGTGTCATATCCTTTCTACATTCTGACATCTTACACAGAAGAAAGGTGAGAGTTAAATGCTTTCCAATGACAACATTACACTAAAATATGCATCAAGAAATTCAAGCAAACCATTCATAGGGTATAGAGGGGAATAGGCAAAGACTGTATTAACTTTAGTCTATTTAAAGATAGTGTTGCTGAAGAGAAACAATGAGTTGACCTACCGTCCTCTGTGGGGACGTAGATGTTCAGGTAAAGGCAGTCCTCGCTCTGCTCCTGCACATAGGTTACCACTGTATCCAAGTTGGCGGTGAACCACACAGGGAGCATATCATTGAGTAAAAAGCGGTCCTCTAAGAACTGAGGACACACCGGAGCAAACTGAGTAGCATTCCTGATGCCCGGCCAGGACATGGGTGGCTCCGGCGGCTGGAACCTGCGTTCCCCAGTTGGGGACAGTGCATACGGGATCCCCAAATACTGCTCCACTGGTCCCAGGATCTCATTGGGTAATGTAACCTTCACTCCCCGCAATTTTCCATAATTGGTGGTGACCACAGGATGCTGCTGGGCCTGAACGCCTGCCACATAGATGGACGCCAGCCCCATCCACAGCAGAAGATTTGCTTTGGCCGTGAAGCGACACATCCATGAAGGTCCTCCGGGCATTGACATGCTCCTGCTGTGCTGAGCCTGAGCCTGGCAGGTCGTGGTTATGGTCCACCCTTGGGTCCTTGGCGCCCCACCTGCCCCCTCCACTGAGATGTTTCTTGCTCCTCCTCAGGCTGTGAGCTGAGCAAAGGAGCCCCAGCCAAACAAAGCAGCTTTCTCAGAGCTCCCCATTTCGAGAGCCTGCATGGAGATCAACAACAGCCGTACAACTCTCCTGTCCAGAACAGGAAAGAGCTTAGGAAGCTCTCTGGTTACCTGAACTCCAGCTTGATGGGATATTCTGAAAGAAAGAAAAAACAAACAAAAAAAGTTAAGTTGATCCACTATAGTATCATCACTAATAATGGTAATCTATTTGTCAATATAGCAGATGTGCCATAGTAGTTTAACGCCCGATTTAGTCACAGACAGTGTTGATACTTCTCACATCAGTAGTTTTTACATGTCAACAGTAGTTAACTCAACCATCAAATCCTGAAATCCTGCTAATGAGATGGTAATGTTGGTCATTTGGTCAGTACAGTGATTCAAACTGAAATATCTTATCAAATCAGAATCAGAATCAGAATCAGAAATACTTTATTAATCCCAGAAGGGAAATTGCTTTTTGATACAGTTACAATGCTCAATAAAGTTATTGAAAAAAGAATAATAAACAGTAGAAAA
>JAVQJL010102744.1:0-15107 GCA_036024295.1 Nannoperca obscura
CCGCCATCCCATACGGGGGGGGTTGGTTCGCGTTTCAGTGGGGTTGGGGCCGTGGCCCCCCCCCCCCCCCCCTCACCCAAACCCTCATCCCCCATTCTCTATCCCCTTCCCCCAAAACTGAATCCCTGTCCCTTATTTTCCCCGAAAACCCGACTCAGCCTCAAAAAAGGCTCTCTGCTTGTCAACTGGGTAGGTCTGGAAGCACACAGCAGCTATCTTGTCTTGTGTTGGGGCCTTCATTGCTCTTAAGTGGGATGGGTTGGAATGTAGCTGGAACATGAATGGAACAATGAAGATTGAAATACAGACAGAGAATTCCATGCTATTACCAGTTTAAATCTTGTACCTAAAATAGATGTTGAACAGGGCAAATGAATGGCATTTTGTGTGTATGTGTGCGTATGGGTGTGTGTGTTAGCCCTCAGGGCTATGGTTAAGCCTGTAGTTTATCCTGAACTGATCCTTTTCATTAGCTATTATCAATAATTCAACATTGCACTTGCTTTAATGGTTTAATGTGGGCAAACCCTCAATCCGCACACATCCACACTGACACACACGCACACTCTAGTTAATAGCACTCACTCTCTTGGCCTGCGCCCAATGCCACTGAGGTGAATATAGATGTGTAAATGTGCACATAACACAGTCAGTGCTAAAGCTTTCAAAGGTAAATACCTATCAATCAGTAAAACCATTTTGCCCCACCAGGCAGTCATAGGATCCCTTGATTTAGAGAAGAAATAATTTATTATTTCCCTACAAAAGTCTGTTTTACTGTATATCAAGTTATATTTGCAATAAAAAGGCACATCAAATCTTTTACTCTGAGATGAGGAAATTAAAGGGTTAATCTTTTATGATGTATCCCCTCCCATCCGTGCTCTCTTATGCCCTCCCTTTCATATTCTCCAGTATGGCAGTGCTCAGTGCCTGCACATATGCTGGAAAAAAAATCCTCTTTGATTGGAAGGCTAATTTTAAGTGTCAATTATTCTTATGCAAATGAAGGTACAGTTTCTCACGTCTGGAATGGGTTGAGGGCGCAGATGGGCGTGCATGTCTCTGTGTGTGTGTGTGTGCGTGAGCGTGCACAAATCTCCCTCCAAAAATATACAGCGCTATTCCATCCCCCCTCCAACTCTTCATCTATACCTCTTAGGGAAGAAAGCTGACATACAAAGACAGCCGGCATAATGGGATGAGGATATTTGCATGCACATTGTCCACACTGAACGCCAAACAGATCATAAATTGAGAGTACAATGCCAAAACAGTAACAAAGGCATAGAAGTGCAAGTCAGCGCCCTAAACATTCGACAATACAGCAACATGGTTCCATGTTGTAATGTAAATAATGAAATTTTGTTGCGTAAACAGGAACACAACAAGAGCTCGGATGTATCGCGGGAAGAAATGTGGGCGAAAAAAAAAACAATTTACTAAAGCTTTTGTCATTTAAAGACTTTCCAGTAACATCCTCTTTTGCTATTGCCATACCAGAGACGCAAGTGAGAAATATAATCCCAGTGTCTGTACAGAGAGAGAGGTACAAGAAGATCCTGTTTAAAGAAAAAGGCAGAGAGAATGAGGGAGAAATTGAGAGCGACAGAGTGTGCCTAAAAGCATACGTTCGTGTCTAAGTACAAAATGATAATGAGTGCACGCTCCTCTTTATGGTAATTAAAGCTTCGGACTCAAACGTGAATCTGGTTTAGAGATTTACACTGACAAAGAGAGACAAAGTGAGGATGAAAAAGGAGGGGAAAAAAGAAGCAGACAGACAGAGGACTCTACAAATAGAGTCTGTTGTCTGACCCTCTCAGCTGATGGTGGTGGTTCAAGTAAAAAAAAAAAAAGGCTTTTCAGGCCCAAAACAGGATCAAACAACCTGCTGTGGAGTCCAGTTACGCCGTAACAATGGCTTACATTCACTCTCAGCCTCAACACACAAGCTTTTACCTCAAAGGGTGTAGAGGGAGAGAGTAAGTCTGGTTTAGAGGGTGGGTGCATGCGGGTATGAAGGGAAGTATAGCGATATCTTAGACGATAATGGTGTTCAACAGATTAGATGGTATCAGCCTACCATGTTTGTTTTCAACTGTCGGCTTCTGCAGCTCTACTGAGATCTATGGTCAACCCCGCAGGCACTCTTAATCTCAAGGAAACTTTTAGATATTGCCGGAGAAAGTGAAGTACTCTGATAGATAGCATTCAAAACTGTTCGATAAAGACAACTGGTGAAGAGAAAGCAACTGAGGACAGATCCTTATCTATAAAGTGAAATACAGAGACAGCTTTGAAACCAGAAAACCTGACATTGTCAAATCAGTTATTGTCTGACTGATCGCAATGAACATTTGATGGACTTTTAATTGACTGGTGAATGAATGAGTGTTTTTTTTACACTTCCCTTCATTAGCTCAGGATTTTAAACTCAGACATATTGACAGATTCCTAAAGAAATCATATAGCCAACTACAACAGCCGTCCCTGTAAGCTTCTCTGTCCACAGCAGACAATCTTATTAATCGACCCACAATAGACAGCTACTATCTGCTAACCTCCTAAGACCCTGCTTCTCCAGCAATGAAGAGCAGCTCTGGCAATTTGTATTTGTTTTGCATTGGTTCAGTAGTTCTGGTGAAATTAGTATGCAGTCGGGGATGGGAGAGCTTGTCAAGATCAGGGGGAAATATCTACCCACCCACCGGGTGGATCTACATTCATGAACAAGGTTGACAAGAAAGCTGACTAGTGTAAAGACAAGGAGCAAATAAAATGGTGGAGAACACCATGAATATTCTTTTTCATATGAGTGCACTGAGAACACCTTCATAGACAGGCCCTTTCTCTATCTGTCTGTCTTGTGTGTCTGTTCATCTGTCAAGACACTCACTCTCTCTTTTTCTTTCTCACACCCTCTAGCCCCTCTTTTCTTTTCCAAACTTATGTGTCATGCATGTCAAAATGCTAAGGCCAGTCCTTTTGAGGG
Source organism: Nannoperca obscura (assembly GCA_036024295.1). Classification (NCBI taxonomy): domain Eukaryota; kingdom Metazoa; phylum Chordata; class Actinopteri; order Centrarchiformes; family Percichthyidae; genus Nannoperca; species Nannoperca obscura. The sequence goes on from JAVQJL010102744.1 coordinate 2,996, forward strand.
TGTTCTGCTGGACCATGGAGCGAATAAACATCCATGTCAGGAGAAAGCGATCTGGGGCCCTTCTCTCACTGAGCCCGAGCTCTCCTGGGAAACACACAGCTCATACAATGGATAGAGGAGGCCTTTTGTTGAGTCTCTGGGAGCTGCAGGGCTAGCTCTGGATCAAATGGGTGTGTGTGTACATTTCTGCATTTCGCACACGAGCAAACCACACTGACATGGGAGAGTGAATACACACACCTTCGCCCACACACATACAGAATCACAGACTTTCCTCATCTCCCTAAACTCAGTGTGACTAAGTAAACTTCTTCACCCTTTTGCAGTAGTTACCGAGGGAAGAAAGATGAATTTGAAATAGCCAGCAGGAGAAGAGAGAAGAGACAAAGAAGAGAATGGTGACGTAAATCAGTGTTGGACTGATTTAGACTGGTTTAGTGTCAGTCTAAAGGGGCTTTCTGTTGTACTATATACAAATCACAGTTCAAAGCCTGTGGCTGGGCTCCCTCCCGGGGTCCAAGGAAAGGAAAATCCTGCAGGGAAATGTCTAATGCTTGTGGGTAGCCTGTGTCTGGCACAGTTATTTGTCAGATTGGCTTGACACATTCCTCCAACATATGATTTAATATTGGCATGAGATAATGGGGCAGGGGCACAAAACGGAAACACAAGAAGACACCCAGTATTAAATGACTGTAACTTTACTCAGGTCAACAACATAAAAATAGTGAGTGCACACTCGATGCACGTTAGTGAAATGCTGCATGTAGCACTATCAGCTTGTGTCTATCATGGCTGAATAATGTGAACAAATATGGTGACAATACATGCACAAGAATACTAAAACGCTACAGTTCAACCCCTCTTCCCAGAGTGCATTTTAATAAATTTCCATTCGAACCTTGCTGCTGGCCGTCTGTCCCTCGTGTAGGATCTATGGGAATTCTCACTGAAATGAACTCACACTGTCTGACCCTATTCATCCCCAAGACTGCACTTTCTCTGGGACTCCCCCTTTTCCAGTCCCCCGGTTTTCCACAGACCCCCTCTCTCTCTTTGCATCCTCCCCTTCTTTCTCCCTACCTTCCCACTGCCCCGTCCCCTCCCAAGTCTCTCTCCTGCTTTCAACTCCAATTTTGGGCACAATGAAGTTGTTCTGGCTGACAGTTTGGCCAGTAGAATAAGTGTTGTTTGAGCCTGCTGTGTGGCCCTGTAGTGGGCCCATTCTCCCCCTCGCCAGCTCAGTTACCGAGAGCCTTGTTGGTGGGACACGCAAGCCATCCGTCCCCACGCTCCCACCCTGACCCAAACAATTAGCCTCAAACCGCACTCAGGCTCACCTGCGCCTCCTCTTTACATACTGGCACACATGCGTGCACATATGCATACACACACACACACACACACACACACACACACACACACACACACACACAAAGAGCTGTTTACTATCTAACCCTCAATTTTGCAACATTTGCGATTGGAAAGTGTGTATGGTCTTCAAACGTTTTTCTTTCATACACGTGTCCATGTTATTAGTCAATCTGGATGCCATGTGGTTCTCTTCCATATTGCATCTGTTATGTTACAGTCACTGCTACATCACAGCCAGGTTGGCCTGATTTACTCAGTTACTCCATGTCTTGTAGGACGTGTCAGAAAGGATTCTGTATTGGGGTCAGCTGGAAAGACAAAGCCTGCAGCCCTCTCTTCTCTGTCGCTTTCAGTAAACATCAACCAGCCCCCTCTCCTCTTACTCCCTGTGTTTCTTTTCCAGTTCTATGTATCTCTGTTCCAAAAAGTTATCAAACAAATGTAAAAAATCCCACTATAAATATCCTTCTTGTGTGTACCTCTGATACATACAAATACACATACATGAACAAACACACAGCAGCCAGGACATGAGAAAGTGGCTGGGAGAGGCCCTGATGGGGGGACCATATGTCCAGGCGTTGTATATCAGTCGGCTCGCCTTCAGCGCTCTGCCAGACCACCATAACTTAGTTTGTCTTCAGTACAAAGTTTGGTCCAAGCTTGGCTGGGTTCATTAGGAACCTATTCTCTGGAGCCAATGAAGCTCAACAGACCTCCAACAAAGGAGCTAATCACACCCACTGCTGCTCTCTCTCTCTCTCTCTTTCTTTCTTTCTCTCTCTCTCTCTCTCTCTCTCCCTTACCTTCACTCTGTCTCTAAAAACTATATCTCTACTATTTTCAAAAAGTCTCACTTCTTTACTAAATAGAAACCAAATGTGAGTAATCAGTCGGTGCCAAACAATGGTTACTGTTGTGTAGACAATACAGTACAATCTGTGGACTGCAGAGCATGAAGAAGAAACAATCACAGCAAAAGAGCTACAGAATAGCAAAAAGATGACAGAAAATAGCAATTGTCTAACAATCATACCTTTCATTCTTTTTTGTCTATGGTACAGAAACCAAAATGGATAGTTGTGTCTCCATTGAAGAGTCACACCTGCGACTGTTTGTGTATGTGAGTGGACCCACAAAGTGTCATGTTCTCACCTGACGGACACTTTGCTGTCTCGGTTGCAAGTGTTAGTGAGATGCGGTGTGTAGAATATATGCCTACCAACAATGTGTTGTGCGTTCGCATGTGTTTGTGTGTGCATTTGAGTGCACATGTGAGCAAAAGGATGTGGTGCACTGACAATGGAGAGCCCCAGGCGGCTGAATACTTGAAATGACCTTGAACCTCAGCATTCTCCATTCCCATGGCTGCAGGGATGGTGAGCATGTCTGTATGTTTGTGCATGTGTGTTTGAGAAGAAGAACAATGAGGCTTTGCACTTTGTTTGTGCACATAATAGCTCTTCCAAAATTCTGTAACACAGGACCAAAATCTTTCCAAACCATCTATAGTGAATAATGTCGGTAGGTTTCCTTGCCATTTAATATCAGAGTTGTTCTATACGCTTCTATACTAAGCGAAAATTTTAGACATTTTGTAACAACAAAGACATTTTAAGATGGATTTATCACATCTGAGTGAGCTATCCATTTCCACTCGTGTGTCCTACCACCTCCCAGCCCACAGTGACTGTATTTGCTCACCCCTGCATCCAGCAGAGAAAGAGGCTTGCTCCATACCATGTCCCCTACTGTGCACAGAGGCTACAGGCAAGCATGAACATGACTGATCTGGACCTGGCTTAAACACACAGACACTGTACACACAGGATGGTCCCCAAACACACAAACACACACACACAAACAGACACACATTCATGTGCACGCTGATGAAGAGGACATGGTTGGTTAAGAATCGTGGCAGGGGGTAAGGATGGTGAAGGGAGACCCAGCGAGGGGTGGTAAAGGCCATGTCACCGGGCCCTGCTTGGACACAAATGTCAGCAGCATGACTACCTGTACATGGAGACCCAGCGGTGAGAGAGCCCAAGAGATAGTCAAGAAGAAATGGCCTTTAAACAGACATTACTGACCAAAACAAACATGTGGTAGGAAGAAAACCTTAATGATGTAAAGATCTTATTTTGAGATCAGGTTTAGGAAAACTATTTTACCATAGATCTAAAATGATTCAGGATATAAAGAAGGCCGAACTGAAAGATGTTACAGTGCAGAACAAGCTGTGCCTTTTTATCTTTCATGTTTTATGTGGTTTATCAGTGATTTCAGGGAGAGGGAGAAGAAGTTGTCAAAACATGACAAAGACAACCTCTTCCAGTGTAACAGCTATAAGACAATTCCTATTGTTAACGTATTTGATATTAATTGATCTGACTTTACTCATTAAAGCAAAGCTCTTTGCAATATCAATACAGAAGGTATTTTTTCAAACCAGATGTCAGATGCATTACTCAAACAGATCCAATACTGTGTGCACCCCTCCTTCTCATGTTACCATTCCTGCTCCCCATCCATTTAATGTTGAACATTTCAACTTTCAAAGTGGAGAGAACACGATGCCCTCTACAGCCTAAAAACATTGAATACATTATAAGCATTTTGCACTTGCACTTTAATATTCCAACAGTTACAAACAAACAAGCACACATACAGTTGCATATATACTGAGATTGTGAGGAAAATGCAATGCTTTTTCTCTTTTTTAAAGGTCAAAACACAACCCTGCACCATTCTGAGGCACTTTGAAGACCAACAAAACACATGCACTCATTGTTAAAAGAGATTAAAGCCACTTTACAGCATCACATATACATTGTGGTATATTTTCTATTCATCCATGCAGTAGTGAAGAAGCTCTTGTAGGCAGTGCATGTGGGCTATAAGCAGGGGCCTTGTATTTCATGTACAATCTAATCAACATGTATGGGTGTACAACCGGCACAGACTGCAGTGGGATTTAAATTGGAATTATAAACATACAGCCAAACAGACAAAATGGTAGCAATACAAGCTTGGATCCCAGAGGACAATAAAGGGGTAAAATCAGACATTAATTAATTGATTTTAGCATTATTTTAGAAAGGGTGAGTGAGATACAAACTCAATGTGGTGTTGACTTCAGCTCAGTAATATATAATTAAAGGTCTGTTTGTAATTATGAACACAAGGCTTTTACATGCAAGATTAGCAACAAAGAAGTCAACTCTTGCAGACAAATAGGTGGCATGGATTATGTTATATATAGATTTTGTGTTCTCTATCATACTGTAAATACTGTAATTGTTGCCTACACACAATGCATCCATAAGATCTTAAACAACATGATGGTTAAGTATTTGACTTGTTGTCATAAGGTAAACCCCTTATCACTTTTCATCATGTGATTGGCTGAGTCATCTTTTAACTATTGAGAGGGAAGCTGATGCTGCTCATATTAAATTAGATGGTTGTACACATTTAATTGAAATATAGGGTTAGGACACTGAGGTCAGAGTCATGTGCCTTACAGTGATGCTACTTTTCTTGTCAGCTTGCTTAAATTTCCAAATAAAGTGTACTGTAGAATAAATGTACCTCATTGTTGATTAGTTGGAAAAACAAAATCAGAATCCATTGTTTTTCTGGACTATCAAACATCATTCTGAAGGAATTGTGTACAAAGATTATATAAGAAATTGTGCTGAACAGTGTTGAACAATATTGTGTTTCATAACACAAAGAGAAATGTGATTGAAATACACACAAACACACGTCATAGAGTGTAAATGCCCTGACAAAGATAGCAACAACAGATTCCCTGAACCCAAACCCAAGGCCATCTTCCTCTCAGCACGCACTGTCTTACATCCGGACTCTTAATACAAAATGTCCTTTCTCTTCTTTTCCTTCATTTCCTTGTGTTTCCTCCATTTCCAACCTCTGCCTGGAATCACAGCAAAGTTCCTCAGTGAAAACCAGCGTGTCCTACTCATCACGACACTTTTACAGATCCTCAGCCAGACAGTGCTGATTTGTGCCTGTGTTAAGGCAGAACTACTCCTTGCCTCTTTCACAATACAGATTGCTGCCATTATCTGGAGCTATTCCTCTAGCTGACACAAAAAAGAAGGAGAAAACATTGAGGGGTGGGGCGTTGGGGGGGTGAAGGAATTTCACCCAACCACTGCAAGAATTGCTGATGGGACCTGAGTGACAATTTGGTATGCAATTGTCAGTGTCAGTCACAGAGACATTGCCATGTCTGATTCCCATCTTGTGGAGCTAAGCTTTAGTGGATACAGTGTGTTGTCAGAGGACAGTTCTCCATTGAGGAAATCCAATCAGCATCACAACGCTTTCATTGGTAGCTGGAGGGGACTACATAGGGTTTGGGGATTCATTTTGGTAAAAATATATGCTATTACATGTATACGCACATTCAAACACACACACACACACACACACACACATTTTACGTTAAGCCAGGACCTTTGACTGTTAGCGGCACCTGACTAATATTTCAACTAATTTGGAGTGAATGTGGCGGAAATGCAAATTCAACGCTGTCCCCTTTCACATTGAGGAATGAAATCAAGTCTTTTGTGGCCACTGGGCATTGAGGGTGGGAAAAACGACGAGGCGAGGGGGCTTCTCGGGCCACTCGTTTGGGCTGTGAATGAGCCAGTGCCCAAGCGGGAAAGATGGTGTGCCAGTGGTGTGCTCTCTGCTAATTGATTGCCTCTACTAACAAGAGCATAATGTATTCTATTGTGATCATCCTTTGCCCATGTTCATTTAGCCAGGAAGCAGCGTGATCTTTTCTTTTTGTCTTGCTTCTGCCCCTTTTCTCTTCCCTGCTCCTCTCATCCCCCCTCCCAATCCTCTTTTTCCTTCTCCATTCCTCTTCTCTCGGCCCCCCCCCCCCCCTCCCATGCTGCATGGGAAAGGTGATGCAAAGGTGGTATGACAGGCAAAGCATCCCTCACCATCCCAAATGCAAAAACGAAGAGGAACAAAGGACAGATGTAAGGAATAGAGTAGGTGGCTACCTGGTAGGATGGGAAGTATGGATGAAAGGATTAGAGGAAAAGACAAGGACGAGAGATGATGTCTGAGAATATAGAAGGGTATGGAAACAAGAGGAAGAAACTGTAAAAAAAAAAAAAACAAGATCAGAGATCTCGCCATCTCCCTCCATCCCTCTCTTTTTCTCCACTTCCCCCTCCCACCCCATCCTCTGTTCCTGTCAGGTTCCCACTTGCTCCTCCTCTCCCCCACACCTCTTCTTTTTACCCCCCTTCTCTTTTCTTGCCCCTTTTTCATCCACCTCCCTTCCCGCTTCTTCTCCTCACCCCATCTCTGGTTCGCCTCTTAATAAGAGCTGGCGGGACAATAGTACCATTGTTGCCCAGGTTGGGAACCCTGGACTGAAACAATCGCTGTTTACCCAAGCAGTGGCACAGCCTGGGCCCTCTCCTTCATTACAGCTGGGCCAAGTCTGATTAAGTCTGTTCCGCAAGTGCTACAATAAGCCACTGAGCCAGCCACTACGACACATCCACATCTCTTTCGCTCTCCCTCTCCATCACTTCCTCCAACACTTCCTCCCCTGTCTTTCTTCTACAGTCATAACGTTATTTGGATTTTGTCACTCTGTATGTGTCCGTCCCTGCTTCCATTTACGAGTATCGTCGCCCTCTGATTTACATATTGTTCATCACCAATGACTAGGAGAATCACATTTACCATAGGAGTATAGGAGAGAGAAATAAACACAGAGAAAAAAGGAAAGAGGGCAGAGACAGTGTATAAATGACAAAGTATTTCAAAAACCAAAAACCATTTTAAAAATGACCTTCATAATCTAGGACAAAACTAATTTCTTTATTAAAAATTCCCACTAGGTTTGAACATGCTTCAGGCAGTGCCAATATGACTTCAAGAAATAAGAGAAAACACTCTTTCCATAATGGTCTCAGATCATGAAAAACATTGGCATGGAGGTAACGTTATCAAGCTGATGCTTGTGGTGGAGGCGCACTGAATCAGTGGATTGAAAGCCTTTTCACTCAACCACATCCCTCAGCTCTGTGGCTTGTAACATAAGTATGCTACCAGCACTATGCAAAATAGCATCATGAATATGCGTAATTAGGTGGGACTCATGTAATTTTTCTGGGTTATGGGATGTGACATTTGTGGGGCAGGAGCATACATCAGCGTAAGCACGACTGACAAATGCATAATCCCTTTCTCTGCAATAAGGTTTTTTACACTTTGCAATACAAAATATACATTTTGGCTTCATACAGCCGCATGCAAAATTGCACAAAGTCATTCAAATGAACATACACACACAGTCACGTATGCATAGACATGAACAGTTGAACACATAGGCAATACAAACAATTGGGAAAAGCACTGTGCCTATGTCACTAAAATAACTCTGTGCATCAGAACACAATTTTTTTTTAAAGCTGTGTACAAGTAACACAACAACAGAGACAGATAGCTACATTTGTGTTTACTGTAGTAAAATGAGAAAATAAAGGTTGGGTTGTATCTAAAAGTAGTAGACATAAGGATATTATGTAGGGACACAATTACTCAATGTTAAGGAGAAAGCTGAAATAAATAAAAAGGAAAATAAAATATGCCCCAGCCTTGGAGGGCAGAAGGACACAAAGACTACTATTGCCAAACAACAAGGTTAAAAGAGAACTGATATGCATGGATGTTTAACATAATATGCTACTCGATATCAGTTGGTAATGAGCTTCAGACATTGTTGTTAGCGACCAGGAAATGCACCACAGCTGATGAGAGTTGAAGCAAATATCTCTCTACACATCACCTTGTTGTCGATAAATAACTGGAAACCTAGAAACATGTTCTGCTTTATTTGCTTTCATCAAATTACTAAGTATATATTATAATATATGGTCTGTTTTTTTTTCTTTTTTGCATTAGTATTCAATTGAAATGAACCTTCAAAAGAACTGAACATGTGAATGCACAAATAAGGACAGGCACATGGGCATAGGTACACTGACAAAAGCATCTATTGATAATTGGATCATATTCTTACACAACCACACACACACACACACACACACACACACATTTATGTGCACACTTTCAACACACTCCTCTAGCTCTTCAGAGAGAGCCAATTTATAGATACTGTACTGAAACCCCCCTCACCACCTCTCGCCTCTCTCTTTGCCTTGCCATGCCCCCTTTCCCTTTCCCCATTCACCCATACAGACACACACACACACACACAAACACACCGGCATGCACAACACCCTGCCACAATCCACCGCCCTGCCACACATACCGAAGGGGAGGACACATCCCTCATAGCACCCAGGAAATTAACTTGACATTTGATGCAGACAGAAGAAATATATTTCAGTGGGGGGAGGATAAAAAAAACAAAGTGTACTAAAGCAGAGATAGCATAAACCCATCCCTTGTTCACCCTTCCCAACCCCACCCCCCTTAAGCCCAGGGACGCATTCGAGGGGGATTTCAGCAATCTGCAATGCAGACGCCACTGGGTGCCCATGAAAAAATGAGCTTCATCTTTTGCCTGTCCTTCTCAGTGTATGCTGTCTGTCCCTCTTTGTTTCCATCTTTTATGATGCCGGCACTCCATTTTCATATCCACTTTCTCCCTCCCCCTTCGAGTCTGTGTGTTTCTATTTGGGAGAAAGTTGAAAAAAATAAAATTAAGCAGTACTGGACGATCACTTGATGTTGCATGCGTTTGAAATTAAGGCACACCCTTTAAGCCACTCCTTGTGAATACAAAAATTCAGAATGATTTAAATTGTTGTTGCCATGCCATTTCTTTCAACTGAGCATTCATCTTCTAAAATCCTGGCCACTGACATACACTAATACCCCTTTGCTGAGTTGTTATATTTAAAAAGCTTTGTAAATCTGGGTTAATCCCTCCAAAATGAAAAATCATTTGAGAAAATAAACAATAAACATACTGTATGTCCACTGGTTGCAATTTCATCCAAAGCAATAACAAACCGTCACTCCTTTAACTCAGATTACAGTGCACCTACAATTTCATGCGAGCAGACTAGAAAAGAGAGTGCAGTGTGATCTTGCATATGTTTGATAAGATTAACGATCATATCAAAAGCCACGTAGTAACCATAGCCAAGGAGCCCAAACACCACGAGCGAGAGCAGGCCACAATTAATCCATCATTATGCACTGCTACAGTTTATACCCGTGAACACACTCAACACACAGCAAGACCGCCGACCAGCTAGTGTCTGTCTCAATATCCCCTGCATTAGACATGCAGGAATGTTAACATCATTATGCACAATTGTGAATGTCTGTCTCGGCCCTCCCCCTTTTCTCCCCTACCATATTGTGTCTGCGGGTTTGTCCATGTGTGTGTGTGTGTGTGTGTGTGAGTGCATGTGTGAGTGGTGTCTGAAAGAGGGCAGCATTATTTAAATATGATTTTTTTTGTATTCAAGTTGAAGCAAATTACTGATTGTTGTACGGCTATGAGAACCTCTGAATGTGATATTGTTTAACCATGTCTACATTAATATCAGCATTGTGTCAAGGGAAGTGATGCTGCAGGAATTCATTTCATGGAAAAAAATACATGCTTTGCAAAATGATTATATTTTTGAATTAGGATTGTATTACATCATTCTAGGATTTATCTACAAATTAGGATTGAAATAAAAGTTTGTAATTAATGTGTGAAACACACACTGGAATTTTTTACACCACACACACACACACACACACTTTGAACACTCTCCGCTGTGTTGTATTAAGAATTAAAAAAAATATGATATATAATTTGGTGTGAAAGCAAATAATACACAAATTAATCTTTTTCCACTTTCTGTGCTAATGCATGTGTGATAGTGTCCTGGTGCAGTAAATGGGTAACACTAGGGTTTTAAAAATTCATAGAGAGAACCACATCAAAATAAATGCGAGCATTTTTTTTTTCATACGTAAAGGAAAAAGGAGACTGACCTAGTTCATCATTACCTAATCTTCCCAGTTACTGAACACACTCATGAAAATGTCATGTTTGATAAAGTTTAAGTTTTAACTGCAGAGGGTGAGGAGGAGAAGATACTTTCATTAGCGCTGGTGTTGCTAATATCTGCTCTGCATTTCTCTGAGACTGTACGGTAAAAATATTGCATCATTCCAAAACACGCACTGTAATACTGTTTGCAGCCATTTGCATTCACTGTGTTCACGTTGTGAATGAACTCCATGCATTTTGTTGAATCATAAAAAATAAAGATTAATTTTCAGCAGAACAGAAACAATATAAAGCAACATATTGTTGCATTTGGGAGTTAACAGATCTATCCAGTATTTTCAAACAGAGGAGGTAAAGCATTGCTATTATGCCAAACACTGTGCAGAAGAGATTTAGAATCTTGAAGCCAATATATTTTTAGTTATCTGTTACAAGTTAAAGAAAAATTGTCCAGCAGGTGTAGTATACAAAGTCCTTGGCATCCCTCTGCTTATACAAACTCCCCTCCTGCCACCTCGCTGTTCCTTGCTGCCAGCGATTTGCATTCATTTGCATGATTTTACGATGTGCATATCCTTTGTTCTGACTGTATGATGATGCAGAAGAATCCTTCCCCTACGCAGCACTATTACACAGGCCGCTGAAAGCTACTTGGATATATACATGTTTTTTTTAAATGTAGTTTTATTTGTTTTAATTATAAATTGGTGAGACATGATTTCCACAGATACCAGACTCATCCCATGGACCACCAATGATAATGTAGTGCATCAGAATTAGGGGGAAAAAAGACGAGTATGTTCTAGTTTGGTGGAATTTTTGAACAACCATAGAAAGGACATACTGTGCTATCGCTAAGAGGCATGAGCATCTGCAATATGTAGCACAGGGAAAGGATTGCATCCAAGCATGAAATATGGAATTACTTGACAAATAGGAAATAGGAAAATTATAGATGGAAACTAAAACATTGAAAAGAAAAAAATACCATTGATATATTTTACAATATTTTCATAAATGTATTATTTTCTCCCTCAGTTGCCTCCATGGTTTTAGTCATCATTTGTAATTGTGTGCTACTGTATTACCTGATCATAAAGAATTAAGCCTTTGCATTTAATATGCTATCTTTACCATGCAAAATTGTTCATGTTGATGTTCCTGAATGGACCTGCTGCAAAGCTTTCCTATACTGGCATCTTGTTGGCATCTGTTGTTGTTTCATCTATGCAGACAACACACACACACACACACGCACACACTCTGACGCTTTAGCACTGCATAATCATGCAGGCACATGCAGATGACTTCATTAATCGCTGTGGGCTAGCAATGATGATACAGACGCCAGCCTACAAAACTGGAAGGTTTATATTCACGAATGCCGGTGTCGCATTATAAATACTTGACCCCCGTTGGCACACTAATAGTAAGCAGCAGTACTCCAAATATGATGAGAAATGAGATGATGCTATGTAAACAAACTATACTGCATAGTATACATAAACATGTTTTCATGGGGGCTTATCTTAATATTTTGCACATGGTACTAAGGCACAATTTACAGTGTAAATGGTTTTGTTTATGTCTGAGCTGTTAAAAATAGCAATCATAACCATAGCAATTTTAATATTGAGAGAGAGAGAGACAGAGAGAGAGACAAAGAAAGAGAGAGAGAGAGAGAGAGAG